>JAKTUX010000033.1:0-135104 GCA_030556895.1 Kodamaea jinghongensis | reverse complement strand
CTTTGACCACTTCCACCTCTGTTGTTGCTCCAGAATCTGCTGGTGAAACCACCACTTTTGTCACCACCAACAGTGCTGGTCAGCCAACCACTGAAACTGGTGTTGTTGAAATCACCACCAACTCTGCAGGTCAAACTATTACTACCACTTCTGTTTTGAGTCTCAGTGAAGCACCAGTTGATTTCACTACCACTTTCACCACCACCAACTCTGCTGGTCAGCCAACCACTGAAACTGGTGTTGTTGAAATCACCACCAACTCTGAAGGATTACCAACCACTTTGACGTCTATCCTTGTTGCTCCTACTAGTTTCTCATTCACCAGATTCATGAACTCCTCTTCGATTGTCACTCCAACAACTCTGGTTCCATCAACTTTGATTACATTAACATCTAGTCAAGCTGCTGAATCAACTGTTGCGCCAGCATCTGGTGCTGCCGCAGGCTCTGCTCCAGAGTCAGGTTCAGCTCCAGGATCAGGTTCTAACTCAGGATCAGGTTCCGCTCCAGGATCAGGTTCTAACTCAAGATCAGGTTCTGCTCCAGCATCAGGTTCCGCTCCAGGATCAGGTTCTAACTCAGGATCAGGTTCCGCTCCAGGATCAGGTTCTAACTCAAGATCAGGTTCTGCTCCAGCATCAGGTTCCGCTCCAGGATCAGGTTCTAACTCAGGATCAGGTTCCGCTCCAGGATCAGGTTCTAACTCAGGATCAGGTTCTGCTCCAGCATCAGGTTCTGCTCCAGCATCAGGTTCTGGATCCGGCTCTGGTGCCGGTGCTTCTAACTCCTCTGGCTCCGGTGCTAACTCTGGATCAGGTTCTAACTCAGGATCAGGTTCTAACTCAGGATCAGGTTCTAACTCAGGATCAGGTTCTAACTCAGGATCAGGTTCTAACTCAGGATCAGGTTCTAACTCAGGATCAGGTTCTAACTCAGGATCAGGTTCTGCTCCAGGATCAGGTTCTAACTCAGGATCAGGTTCTGCTCCAGGATCAGGCTCTAACTCAGGATCAGGTTCTGCTCCAGCATCAGGTTCTGGATCCGGCTCTGGTGCCGGTGCTTCTAACTCCTCTGGCTCCGGTGCTAACTCTGGATTACCAAACAGTGGTTCAAGTACTGGTTCCTCTAGCTCTGCCCCTCAAGTCACTTCGCAGAGCCAAGAAAATGCCGGTACATCCATTCGCCCTGACAGTCGCGCATTGATGTGCCTTATTCCAGTGCTCATGCTTCTTCTTTAATCAATATAGTTGTTTGGCACTTCTCTCATTAGAATTACTTTAGTTCGGTATAAGATTTTATGATTAATTTCGATAATACACATTTGTACAATTTGAATTACTGTAGTCTCTCTCAAATCTGGCTTACTGCACATTTTTTGCAATTTTGGTTAAAAATTTACGTTTTCTAAGATATTAAGTACGAGGTGTGGAGTAAATAACATCATGTTAGGGTCCAAATATCACAAGCTGACAAGCTTAACAGCAACAGTAGAGCAAATAAAACAAATATACAGCAACGACTACTACAGCTACGCTTGAGAACAGCCGCATCTAAAAAGTCATAGACTTGGTCCGAGACCAGATAACATATAGGGGTGCGGAGTTTAGTAAAGCATGATGGATATAGGAGAGGGAAATTAGCTAGAGCTAGACTTACTTATCACAGTCAGTGGACATATTATCTCTAAAATAGATTAGTTTCAAGCAAGATACACTTTGCAAAAAATGCTGCGGTATTGTCGACCTCTCTTTGCAGACGCATGCGTCCGCAAGATCCCGTAAGAGAAACACAGCAGCCTCAATATCAAACCATCAAATCCACTAGCCCGACAAAAAGCTGTTAGTATCCTTTTCTCTTTTTCTGAAATCCTAATTCCGGAACATGTTCAGTGTAATTGACTAAGAATTGATAATATTAAGAAAGGCTATGGAACAAGCCGAAGAGCTGTCCCGGAAAACAGCGTATTACAAATACGTCTTGCATACACTCACCAAGCAACATTTGCAGTATGTACACAATGAAACTGTGTTGAGCAAATAATAAGCTTTAGTTTAAATTGCTGCTCTACAGATTTCATCAAGATGGGACACGGAATTACGTGACTATTGTTTTTCTGATAGGTGGGAGCTCTGTCTTTTGAGTGTCAAACACCATTCATGCGTCAAAACCGGTAAAGGAGCAAATGCGAGCGGATGAGTTTTCAGAAGTCCCTGAATAACAGCTGCTAAAGTGATTAAAATACGTTAAAGATTAAGTTTTTTCAGATTTTAAGTTCAATTACCCCTTAATTATCCCCTGCCTACCCCTGATCCCCATAGTATCCTAGTGGTATATATAAGATCGACATGACTCCAAGTTGAGAGCCGGCACAATGGTGAAAATTGCGGTAATTGGGATAAACGGTTTTTTGGGAGAACCAGTGTTGGAGGCGTTGCAATCAAAGCCTTTCAGCTCTAAAGTTGACTATCCAATAAAAGCTGTGTCGAGAAGTAGTGGAAAAAGCACTCACCATATTGAGTATGTCCAGACGAATTATGAAGATGGTAAAGACTTGGCCAAGAAGTTAAAGGGAACAGATGTGATAATTGAACTTGTTCAACCGTACGAGTTATTGCTCAAAACTTTGGAAAAGGTGAACGAAATCGTAAAGCCAAAGCTATACATTCCCTCACAGTTTGGATGCAACCTTGACAAAATCCAAGAATATATGCCTGGGTTCTTGTCTGCCAAATCGGCGCATTCTCAAACACTAAGGAAAGCCGGTAACAAGGTGATTGACGTAGCCACCTCTTTTTTTGCTATCCCTGGCAGCTTCATGTACGAGGTGGTTGGTCATGCTGGGATTGATCCTAAAGAGGGAACATATGACGTCTTTGGCGATGTGAAGCAAGAGTTTGCTATTCTGAAAAAGGAAGATATTGGGAAAGCAGTAGCTGCTATTGCCACATCTTCGGATTTCTCAAAGTTCCCGAACGTGGTTGAAGTGTACTCTGAAAAGATAACCTTCCAAGACGTTATCGACACCTATGAGAAGAACCACGGCGTTGTCCTCACAAAGCGCCGGGACCTCACAAAGGAAGAAGTACTTGAAGAGTTTCAAAAAATTTGGGCTGAGGGATTTGACCCTGCAAAGTTTCTTTACTACTTACAAGTGGCTGCATCTCAAGGTGTAGATCACGGAGCAAACCCTAGCAAACACCATAGGGAGCTTGTAAACCCCAATGAATCTGTGTGGGTCTGGGGAAACTACTAGTTGAAGCAGCTTGTTGAGGGAAAAACCGAGGATTGGATAAGATAACAGTAAGTGACTACTAAGGATTGTACATTGGAGAAAGTGTTCTGCTTCAATGCGATACAGAATCGTAGAGACGTAGAGATACTCTTCTGCCCAGACAGGGTAGATACGCTGCATCCAGTGGGACTACTACTACCTTGGAGAAGTGCCGCCCACGAAACATAGCGGATCTTTTTCTTGGATTCCGTCAAGATTTAACGGATGCAATTTCGGACAGAGATCTTCGGCAGGATAAACGAATCAGTATTGTAGACAATGTTGATTACTGCAAAGACCTTGCTGAAGGATACTTTTTGAGAGGTCTGCAAACATCTGAGGACAGTTGTAATTAGATGTAACTGAGAAATTGTGGAATATGGTCTTGATTATGGTGTAGATGCACCAACAATACAGAGGATGGAATCCCCACTCGACACAAACTAGAAAATGTACAATTAAACTGCCAGGTTGCCGGTATTCGTAAAAATAGCTCAAGCCTCTAGAAGATGCATCCAAGATTACAGTATTTTACCGGTTTACCAGGCTGTTCCATTTTTTGTTCTACCGCATTGACGTCTCACAGGAATGCCAATTGGTTACAAGCGCACTTTAGCAAGAATAAACGAGCACAAGGCATATGCAAGACAACAGAATTACATCACATCTCTTAAAGTTGATGCCCAGTACTGAAAGAAAGGGTTTTACAGATACCGCCCGGAAGGTGATTCCTGATCCCGGTCTTTGGACCAAGTGCAAAGCATATCGTTCTTTTACTTCCATTAAACTATTATTGGAAAGCATACTGACTAGGATGCAAATGACAGCTACTGGATTGGGGCTTACGTAACGCGAAGTCATAATATGCTGCGCTTGACTTCCAGATACAGCCAAGGTGCTTGATTTGCAACAAGTTGAGTCGACATTTAGCATGACGTGCATCTGAACGCTTCTCTTGAGATCGCTTGCAAAGGTGTATTCCAAGCGTGTTCGTTAGATATTAATTATGGTTCGTATTCCAAGCTGAGTGGTATACGAAACGGCTCCACAAAGCAAAGCCATGAGAAACAGAGCTTTTTGGGTCCAAATGTGAGGTGGACATGAAATATGTACAGGCGGTACCAAAAACTGTCTATGCTGGGGTCGAAAGGAGGTAGGGCAACATTATTGGAAATAGTCAGTCCACCCCAAGTTTAAACACATCAAACTTATTCTTCCCTGTCACGCCAGGTCACTTGTTCTCTGCGCGGGATGACCCCTCGCCCAGAGGACGATGCGTCCTGACAGGATCCGCGGGGTACCGTAGCCTGACCGCTCCACTTATGCCATTTTTGTCAACGGCTACGATGTAGATAGTTTGGCACGCAATTTACCGCAGCTAATGACAAGGTACTGGTTTTCGGATGCACTGTGGCGAACCTGCCGAGTGCGTATCCTACCTTCATGACAAATTCCACTCCAGAAATGCAGGACAAAGGGGTATGGGGACCGGAACTTGGACGCTGTCCGAAGGAGGGCAGCTGACTGCAGACTTCCGAAGAAAATTATCCTGTCTGAAGACCGCTCCGAGATACACATCTGAACAGGCGCGGCTCTTCACAATGACCAGAGCAGAAAGCAGGAATAACAACGACAGATCGGCCGCCAGGCTTGCTTGAGGATGCGCCTACTCGCGCGCCAGTCTACATCTGCTCGTATAGGTTGCTTAAGGGACAAACTTAGCCCAAAGTCTCCAGAGTCTGAAGCACCTTCCCGGAACCTTCCCGGAACCTCCGCGGCCTAGCTTCGGGCGATAGCGACACCGCCGGATATGTAGCAGCCATTACTCATAACGCAAATTGAATCGGCGACTCAGCCAATGAAAGAGCGCAAATCCTACCAGTGCTTACTTCCTTTCTGCTCTGTGGCTCCTACGTAGTGTGCAACGTGCAACAAAAGACGGCACAACCCCAGCAGGGTCTGGCCCGAATTTCTTGGACCCGTACATGTGTCACGTAAGGCTTTTTGCTTCCTAATGGATGACTCAGCATCTGTCGTTTTTTATTGCATATGCCTTACTGCTGCAATAGTCCTGCGGCCCGCTTGCGGGCTATTGATTCAGTCTTGGGAGAGGGAAGGTGGATACCGCCTCCATTCACACCTAAGAGCCTTCTCAGAGAGGCTTGCACGGGATTATCGCTCAGAACCCTTGCCTTCCGGTGTCGCACACCATGGAGTGCTGTATGCCGATGAAGTAACGAGGTGATTGCGAAAATGCGGTTGCAACTGCTACACGCGAGAGCCAGAAGCAGGCAATAGGCGGACCGCAGGCGGAGTTAATACACGGAGTAGCCCTATACAACAAGCCCGAACGTCACTGTACGAGAAAAGTGTCCTCGAAAGACCCTAATGCTTGCTGCAGTCCCAGTGTGGAGTTGCGGCCAACATGAAATTGGGGGGGTCCACCCACATCCCATTTGCAGCTTCTCTGGGCATTGTTACAACGAATTACGGTCGGCTTTTCATATTATCATTGTTTCTACGACTGTTATTGTCTTACTCAGTTGGTTTGTGCATTGGCACCGCCTGACTAAATATTTGGAATTTCATCCTGCGAATTTGCATCCAACCAGCACGCCTGTTCAACCGCTAAGTGTTGCGCATATTGCTCACGTACCAAGCTAGCAAAGGTGGCGTGCTGGCGAGGCCGTTGCTGGTGCCAAACCCAGCAAAGTTCTGGCTACTCCCTGTCAGTTGTACGTCGACTTCCAGAGTCACAGTAGTGTATGCCGTGGGCTTCTGCCTCGATGGCCGAGGCAGGTGGTCGAAAGTCCAGGCACATGTTGGGGGTGTGCTCTGACAGGTTATCAAGGAATTGAAAGCGGTAGCGTTGGAGTGGCGTGGCAAGCGAGCCGGTGGATGGTGGTACCTTCCACGGTCGCGGTGTGTTCTGTCAACCAACCAATGATGCTCCACAACGAGAGCCAGAGAAGTAGGAGCTTCGGTACAGCCATGCACCTACCCAGCCCTCGTCATCGGATCCTGTGTCTTTCTTTTCAAGTTGAAATTGCTCGAGACATTCAAGTGAATCAACTTTATGTGTCTCGACAAACTGTCCTTCCTGTAAAAACCTTTGCCACAGCCATCGTAATGGCATGTGTAAACAATTTCCGCCAACTCATCAGCATGCTGTTCACACTCTTCTATAACGTACCCCTTTAAAAAATGTTGAAGAACTACATGATGTCTCAAGTTGACTTTTTTGTCGTAGCCAATAACGTGCATCGGGCAGCTGACCACGGGACACACCATGTTTCTGGGGAATCTGGTAAACAAATCTTCGTAATGATAGTGCTCGACCAAGTGGTTGAAGTCGTTGAATTTGATAGAGCAGTGGTTGCACTTTGAATCGACGTCCGTCATCTTAACGTTGCCTACCTGGCCGTAGGTGTAGTTTTTGTAAATTGCTTCCTTCCTTCCTGCGCTCCATTTAGCACGGGCAATGTCATGGATAGAGTTACCTGAACTCATGCGAACTGAAGGAGCAACTTGGTTTTGGAAATCCGACGAAATCTCAAACGGTGTGCTCCCTGGCACACCCAAGGGGGTTATGGTGGGTGCGTGGATCAACGACGACGAAGTGTATGACACGCCCATTGATGGTCTACTGAAGGAAGATAGCGGCGGACCTTGTGGCGGCATTGGCGGTTGTAGTATTGCCGATGAAGGTACAGAAATCGGGTGGCCATATTCGATTGTTTGCTGCATCATCATTACGCCGGGGCCCCCTCCGTAACTCATTTGGATTTCTTGATTCCCACCATAGGGTAAAACATGTTCTGGAGGAGCTGGCGCCATAGAGTAGCCCATATTTATATCTTCTCCGCTGTTTGTAGGTATAACCAGGTAGTCACTTGAGGCTGCCGAGGTGCTTCCCACACCGCCTAGACCTCCAACGTCTTGCGATGAATTTCCGCTGCTGATCCCAGTGTATATTCCATTTCCGCTGTGGCCGCCAGTTCCTTGGACCTGTTCGTATGACAATAGTTCGAATTCCACTGCCCCCTCTCCTCTACTGTACGTGTTGTTACCATAACTTGATCCTGGTTCGCTGGCTATTCCAGAGTATGGCAATCCACCCACACCTCCTGCAACGGGACCACCAACTTGATTAGGAAGTGGTCCGCTGAAGGCTGGGCCCCTAGTGCCTCCTTGTGTCCCTTCATACCATTCATTTCCTTGACTCTCAAATGGATGCATTATTGGTGATACCTCCATAATTGGCTGTGTTGCCAGGACTCACCAAACTTTAAATACTCTGAGCGAGGAAATTTTATTTTCTGCATCGAATGTAGTTGGCGATAAAAACAAACCCTTATTGGGACGTGTATGTTAAAGAGGTTCCAAAGATGAAGAACGCCTTTTCCTAAAATTGGAGGTGCATAAAAAATATAAATCCTAGAAGTCTAAAAAATTCTTCTGGCTCTAAGATTAAGATATATTTAATTTAGGGTGTAGCAGATCCTGAAATAGGGACCTCGAATGGCACGAAAAAGCGGAGGCTACGTCAACGAGTCCAACTGAACACCACGCACATGCCGATGGACTTTTCGCCTGGTGTTCGACTTGCTGCCAGTTTCCTCAAAAATTATGGGACCATTCCTTTTTCGATGCTCTTTCAGCAATAATATCTCCAGAAATGGCATTACTTAGTACGCACCCGCAAACCTAGTCGCTTGCGTTTCATTATTTGTTACCTCGGATTTCCGACTTTTGCTGCATACTTACGGTCCAGTCTCATAAAAAAATTGTGGCTTGCGTGACCCGAACACATTTCCCCTCTCATTATTCGCTTATCTTTATGATCTTATTTATCGATGTATAGTCTAATTCTCATTCTAGTGTCGTTTGCAGGAAAAACACCTCTAGCGCCTCTTTTTGAGTGACCTGCACAAACTCTTACATACTATTTTATTTTTGCAGCCAAAATATTATTTTATTTTTTGTTATCCAGCAGACAGAAAAAAACAAATTTTAGGATATGTCCCCTTGTATTGTTTTTTCTTTTTTGTCCAACTCCGGCTACACTGTACGGGCTGGCTAATCAAGAGTTCAGGAGCCCAAATCCTAAGCGAAATCTTTCCAAAAACAATACCACGTCCCTATCTTTAGAGATAAGTCAAGAAATGCAGTTGTGCCTACCTCTCCGCCCTTCTCTGTTGTCCCAGGCTGTACCCCAGCTGGCTCGGTCTTGCAAAAATATAAAGTAACGCGATTTCTGCAATCTGGAAAAAAGAAATGAAAAGAACGAGGAAGGTCAGTACTTTGCTCTCTGCCAAATTCCAGCAATGTCTTGACACCTTGAGCAGAAAAGGTACTGGCGTAATGCCAACACGTACAGGCAACGAAGTATGCGCCGTGACGTGACGAATTCAGACATCAGCAGATTTGAATATAATCACTGAGTCTTTGATGCGTCTTATGATAAGGCCAGAATTGAAAAGAATGATATGGAGACACAGATGATACTGAGGGGTCCATGCAACCTTACATGGTTTCATTTGACTAGTTCCATTAAGCTTCCGTATTCAACGCGCAAGAGGCACATTTACGAGAAATGATGTAATAGACACTCGGATAACTGCACCATGCTTGCTGACCGAATGAGCAAAGCATGAGGGTGTATGAAGCAAGGGTACCTTTGTAGTCAAATCATTTACCTTCTCAAACATCTGTCTGGAACACTTGCTTCGAATGTTCCGGTATTTCAGGAAAGATCCTGGAAACTCTAATGGAATTCCCATGTTTCAGTTATCTTGAAATTCGACTTCCGGCTCCATGGCTTACCAACAACCTGAGGCCAGCCTGTCTTTCTCTTCTGTCGTGAACCGAGTATTGGAAGCACCCACATAATAATTTCCCACCTGTCATGGGTGCCCTGCTACTTTGGGCAGAGTATGCCAAAGTACAAATCAATCGCATGGTTAAGCGCTTGGGTGAGGTTGTCAGTTAAGCTCTCAGGCGGCCTCTCCTACTCCTCTCATAGCCAAATTCTGGTCCCACTTTGGATCTAATTCCTTGAATAGGACCTCAGACTTTACCAAGCTGGTAGTACCGGGGACTTTGTAGTGCTTTTGATGCTGCTTCCTATTATTTTTTGTCACATATGGAGCTTCATGTCTTCTGATGTTTGCTTTTCAAAAACAATTTTGTCTCTTGCACCTACAGATTTGGGCGACTTCTCCAGTCATGGCCCAACTCAACCTTTTGGGCGTAAAAGCACAACAATAACTATCTCAATTTACCTTGGATGAGCTGTTCGAGCGCACTACACTGCTCTTATGGATGTTCCACTTCCATGGCCATTAAAATCTGTCTTCCAGACAAAAATCGAGGAAGATAAAGCAACCTTAAGGTATCTTCTTGTTGTGCTTGACAAGTAACAGCAGCTTTATTCCAGAAATAAAGAGATAATTAAGAAGAACTCAAGAGAGGTGCTAAATACTGGAGCTTCATTATTAAGAGAAAGTGATATCCACTTATCTACTTCAAATTTTAAGACAAAGCTGAGCTAACATGAAAATTAGAAACTTTGGCTAGGTATTCTCTTTAAAAGGGTATAATCAAGAAGAAAACTTCCTAAAATATTCTTCAAGGTGTGATTTAGGTGTTACTGATATTGATATTCACAATTAAAGGAATTCAGGACCACGATTCAGGACATTCAGAACAACGGAATCTGCAACATTCTACAGGAAAAGGCAGGATATTGGCAATTTTGGTTCTGGGTAAAGGAAACAGGCTTGAGCATTAAAGATAAGCTTCCTTAGAGAACAAAGGTCAACTCCGTTGTAGATTCCCAATAGTGGTAATGGTGAACTTATCAAAACTCATAATCTGTAACTACTGAGGAGCTACCAACTCTTTTATATGTCAGTGTTTTTGGCAGGTTCTACAGGAATTAGACAATCTAATGTGCAGAGTGGAATATCTATTGAACTACCTTGAACAGTCTATACTATAGAAACTTCATGGATCTTTCCAGTAGCTTGGTGACTCAGTGGAACTCCAGACTCACCCGCCTCATCAAGAACCGGAATTCCTATGCGGACAAGGCATGAATTCAACCACAAAACCAAAACTGATGTGAAGCCATGGAATATTTTGCAGCTCAAAAAGGACAAGGCGACCAAATGCAAGCTGCAGGCTCGCGCTGGGCACGTATTGGTTGGATTGGCACTCAAAGTTTCAGGTCTTCGATCTTGTAACTCCCTTAATTACCACAAGGGAGCAAACGTATATCCCTGGCCAAAAAATGCAAGATCTGCTACGCTAGCGTCGTGCTGAATTTATTGCAACGTGTATTGATGTATTGCAACATCAAGGCTGCTGGCTTTCTATTGTCTGCATGGAGGCAACGTATTGTGCAGAGTTACCAAAATCCTGCGAGATTCCTGCACTTTGTCCGACTGACAAAATTCCGTAGGTGCACCGTGCTTGCACGTTTCTTGTGTTTATGAGAGGGCCGACACTATTACCATTATCAGAAATATATGGAATTATGGCAGACGCAAACAGGACTGCTGCAGGTCAGGTGGCAGAGTCTTCTCGGAGGTTTGCGAGGATCTTCCCTGAAAGTCTGCGGAATTGAAGAGAGTGGAGCAAAATTTTTTGACTTGCTGCCCCACACTGGTCATGTGCAAATGAATCCCCTATACTATTTTTTTTGAGATGGTCCCGGTTGTACAGACACATGTGTACCTGTCTTGCGGACTATTTCCACACAAGAACACAAGGGTTCGAGCAGCATCGTGTGTTGGATTAGAACCCCCAAAAGGATACTTACGCATAACTGAGGTAATGCGATACAAATTGCATGATGGCTCGCAAACCCAGCTCATTAAGTTATCACCGGATATTTTTCTTGCGTAGCTGTCAGTCACTCACTTTTTGAGCAGCGGTCGACCAATATTCCGTGTACCTGCTAACAGGACAGCAAAGCCTTCTCGCATTTGTGACTCGGTGCTTAACTACGCACACCAAGCTTTGTGAGAGTTAGTTGGGACGTATGACTGTAAGGCGCTTTAAGCACGATTTTGAAAACGGTAGTGTCTAACCGTGTTTGTGGACTGGCAAGCAAAACGTTCCCGTTAGTGAGAGGGGGATTTTCATTTAATAACGGTTTTTTGGTAGGGGAGAACAAATCTATATCACAGAGCAGAAGCATCTTATATGCCTACCTGTACTTGGTGGTCTCCGCTGGCCGACTTGCTGGCATCGCGGAACTTCCCCTCAGCGATGGTGTTGCAATGGTTGCAAATTTTAGCCCAATGTGCATATATGCGCAATGCACAAACTGTTATATTTTAGAGAGGTTAGAGGGTCCGGCGGAACCTTGATTTGGTGGTGGTGGAAATGGGGGGTACTTTCAAGGGTGTATGCGTGCAAGATAAAGAAACATGTATGGAAATGCATAATCAGACACATAGATCTTGACGTTGTTCAATAAGCGTTTTTGTCATGCGCAACACAACTCACCTTTTACTGAATTGCACGCAGAGTTAAAGCCATCCTTCCTGACACAAGGTTTACAAAAAGCAATATACGTGATTGGCCCTTCCTGCGCTTAGCCTGCTTAGCCTAAAAGCATTTACCTGTAACGTCTCATTATCTATTAAAAATATTTGCATTACAAGAGATTGAACATGGCTACTAAAATAGAGAGCTTGGGAACTCTCAAGACAGAGTTGGCCCCGTTGACACCAATTTCTGAGTCAATTGACTCAAGTGTTGTTTGCGAGGCACTGAAATTACTGGGAGAATCGTTAGAACTAGTGAGGGTTAAACTTGCACTGTTGGTAAATACCGAAGATATTTCGCTTATTTTACCAACAGGGGTCTCGGCCTTTGAAATGCTTGTTCTAGCCTGGTTCAGTGAGCTCAGTTTCCCTCCGTCTTCTATGGGGTTCATATCCGTCACTTCAGTTCCACTTTGGCTATTGTAAGCCTCGACCCATGACAGAAAAATTTCGTCACCGCTGGAAGTACGTTGTTCGTCGAGACTAATTAAATTCTCAAACGTTTCCAGCTGCTCGTATCTGGAAGAGCTTACGGTGGGCCCTAGGAATGGGCCCGTGAGTGTTTTAGTTACACCAGCACCAGGTGTATATGCTGCATCCACTTTGGTAGATTGATCATTGGCAACAAATGGAGTGTCGCCAATAGTAATTAAATTGCTCAAAATTGGGCCACTTGGCTCAGGCAATCCTGAGATTGCACTTGGTCCCAACGTTGATGGTCCCCTGCTGAAGGTACCAGCGCTGGAGCTAACGATCCCGGATAGAAATGACGGATTCGAGGACGTTGCTTCTGAGTTTACTGCCGAGGTTACTTCGTGGGTTGTTGTGCTGAGAGAGTGGCCAAAACCAATAGTTGACGTTCCCCCTATTTTCAACAGGGTGGCTGCTGACAGTTCACTGGAGGTACTTGGCTCCTGCTCATTGCTTAAAGCGGTAACAGAAGTATTGCTCCAAGGGACTAAGCGGTAGCTTGTAAGCAGGATAGTTGAAACGGAAGCTGCCAACGAAGGTGTTGCTTGTGACTGCTGAGCAGGCAAAAAAGATGTCGAGGTTGTCCACCTCGAGCCTGCGTCAACAAACACAGCGACAGCAGCTAGAACTACTCGGCCACCCCGTAGTGTTAGAGTGGTGGTGTAGCTTGTTGACTTGAGGGGTAAAAAGCTTGTCAACCTGTGCTTCGAGGCATCTTGGGTGACAATGACTTCTTCGGTGGCCCCGTCACTGGGAAAACTGCCTGAAAGAGTGGTTGTGTATGTGGTCAGCATACTGAAATCCCCATTTTCGTACCCAGTTGTAGGTGGGAGAGTCTGAATAGAGGATCCATCGCTGAGTCCCTCAAATTCGACTTTTGAACTGGTTTCCTGTGTTAGAAGAGTTGTTGATAATTCATTTTTAGCACTGGCTGAGACTGACAGTGCCCGCGACAAGTTGCTCTCCGAGCCTCCAGATACACTCGACGTAAGATAGTTGGAGGAGGTAAGGTCTGACTGCCTTGCTTGAATTCCTGATTCTGTGCCTGCACTCCTTACCAGAGGGTTTGCTGGGCCTGATGTTTCAAGAGCATTGCTGGTAGACAGCAGAGAAATAGTGGTCGCGGCCGAAGAAGTTGGTGATGGCCACTCCTCATTGGTTCCAGAACTCGCGGCTTCAGCCCCAATGCCAGTTCCAATGTCAGCACCACTGCTTTGGTATCCCAGACTACTGGGCGTTGACTCTACTGAAACTGCCCCAGTGGAATCAGAAGTTAAATTCATCTCTGGGATGGTGGTGTCCAAATCTGTTGACCGGCTGACTTCATTCAATGTGCTTGGCCCAGTGTAAGGCTCAAAAAATGAGGTCTGGGTTACCCAAGTACCTGCACTGACTAAGTACTTGACTACGCCGGTTTTCGTAGCAGTGCCATCCTGTTGGTCGCTAAGTTGGAAAGTAGTTGTGTACTCTCTTGAACTAAATGGAGCTGTTTCCGAAATGCGTCCATGTTGCTCGAAAAACACGAACACTTTTCCGGTCGGACTCACGACATGGCCATCCAGATCCGTGGATTCAAAGGAGGTAACGTACTCAGTTAGAAGCGGTAGAGCTTGCAGGGATGTAATCCACTGGCTTTCATAATTCTGAAACTCAGCAACGGCCGCAAGCTCAAAGCTTCTATCTCCTCTTTCGTCAACAGTGTTGATTGTGGTGATGTATGTCTTCAGATGAGCACTAGCAACTCCGGAACTTGGAAGCAGCGGGATGGTTGATGCTCCACTAGCGAAGGAGGTTACTACTGACGTGATCAGCGAAGTTCTCTCTTGTGACGACTCTGCACTGGCACTGTCCGTCTCGGAAGTGAAAAAACTGACAGGAGAGTCACTTGGACCAGAAACATCAGAACTGCTCTGTTCACCACTACTACTGGCAGGAGACGCACCGGTTTCACCGCTCGAGTATCCCTCAGTAGGTACCGAAGCAGCTGATTTTGGTCCCTCTTCTGAGCCGAGCAAAGAAGAAGGCTGTGCTGAGGAGGTAGACGGATTCTGGCTGAATAGTGACGACTCCAACCTGGTATTCACAGATGCAGCATTTTCATTGCTACTTCGGCCACTTTCTGAGACGCTTTCTGATCCACTAGCTTTCGTTTGTGAGGTTTTTGAAGTAAGTGGCACTTCTTCACTCGAAGAACTGGTGGAAATCAGCGTCAGAGCCAAACCTCTTAGGGATCCCAGCTCTGTACTCGGTTCCGTACTGGAACTCAGCAATGTCTCCGAAATTGAGTAGCTCAGCAGACCCTCCCCATTGTCAGCACTATTTTGGGTACTCGAAGATGAAATTTGCACCAGATCTGCAATTTGGCTGGTTAGCTCAGTTGTCACAAGACTGCTAGCACTACTTGGGTGGATGTTTGAAGAAAACTGCAGCAGTAACTCTCCGGTATCGGTGGAACCATTTGAATCCAGGATTTGCAGACTTTTACCACTGGAAGTGGGTTCGAGAGAAGCACTTTGGAAAGCAGACAAAGTATCAGATTCCGGAGAACTTTCTCTTGGACCATTCCCTCCAGAAGTGCTATTTTGCAAGTCAGAAGAAATTCCAGATTCCTGTGAGCTCTCTCTTGGACCATTCCCGCTGGAAATGCTATTTTGCGAGTTACTTTCACCAGAAGTAGTCAGGAGCGCCTCAGAATTCACCGCTTCCAGGGTTTTACTTTTACTGAACAGACCATCTGAGCTACTAGGCAGTAGCACAGTTGAACTAGAAATATCAAGTGAATTGCTTGTATTGCTCATGGTGACCAGCACCCCCAGGTTAGCGGTCAATGAACCCAGTTGTAAGTTTGAGATAAAAGCACTAACAGAAGAAGCCAGGTCGGGCGGTTGTGGAGGTAATTCTATGCTAGAGCTAATAGAGCTCACAATGCTTGCTTCTGAAGTCAGTTTAACTGACTTTACTGTATCTGCCTCTTTTGCAGAAAGGCTCAACGAGTCTCCTCCATTGGTGGAAACTGCCAGACCAGTTATGTTGGGACTCCCAAGACCAGAAAATGTAGATATTGCAAGACCACTATCGCCACTTGTATACGGGATTTCTGTGGTACCCGAGTAGCTAGAGATACTAAATGTTCTCGCTGGATCGCTGCGAAGTTCAGAGGTAGTCAAAGAACTGGAACTTCCAAGCTCCAGCAAAGTAGTAGAAGATTCGTTGATGCTCGGATAGCTGGAGAATGCACTACTCAAACCTGTCTCTGTTTCTGACGTTAGTGACAAATTAGACTCCGTCGAAGCTACTAAGGTTATTGAAGAACCAAGAATTGAGCCACTGGAGGATTGAGAACTACCCGAAATAGTTGATTCCCGTGAGATTTTGGTGGTGTTCTTTAGGAAACCGATGGACGATCCTGTTATGACCTCTGAGCTAAAGCTAGAGGAACCTTTTGTTGTAACATTATTCAGAACTGTATTCTCAGCACTAAGGACTGTATTCTCTGAGCTGGGAACAATATGCTCTGAGCTGAGAACTGTATTTTCAGCACTCTGCGCAGTATTCTCTGAACTCAGCAGTTTACTGCTAAAGGGAATGAAGTCTGAGCTTGAAATGCTTGATTTCTCTTGAGAAGTGCTACTTCCCTCTTCACTCAGGAATTCCGTGGAATTTTGCAAGATCTCTGACATACTACTGCCTCCATTGCTGCTAGTGCTCAGGAGACTGTACAGTGAGAGTGAAGATTCACTTGTTATGCTGCTGACATTGTTTGTAGAAATGACGCTAGAAGCAGCCAGTGTTGACGGGTTCCCGAGACCTATGGCGACGCTCAGCAATCTCTCGGACTCGGAAGTAGATGAATCAGTAGTGGAAATACTCAGCAAATAGTTCGAGGAGATTGTGAATTGCGAAATGCTGCTTCTCTCCTTCAGCACAGTAGAAGAATTACTGGAACGAACAGTTTCGTTACTCAATGTAGCTTGCGACCCCAGATAATGCAAAACTTCACTATTTGAACGCTCTGAAGTGCTTCGTAAGCTAGGCAGTAAGACAGAACTAAGTAGCACATTAACAGGTTCTCCCAGGGAGCTGTGAGCACTGAATGAACCACTAGAAAGTTCTGCCAATGTCGTTGACTGACTGGCGGTGACATTACCAAGTGTTAAAACAGATTCGGTTATTGTAGGTGAACTTTCTCCAGTTGAATCTGAAAATGACTCGGAACCGCTTGGCTCCTCGGAACTAATGCTAAATGATTCATCTGATGCCCAGGTGGTTAATTTAACAAGAACAGATTGTGAACTTTCTGACTGACTCGTGCTGTTGGTTGCAATTTGCAGCAGTTGAACTAGGGCAGAGGAGGAATTGCTGGCAGTCACGGAGTTCAAATGGCCGGAATTGAAACCCGAAGAACTCAGTCGGGCTTGCGAATATGTTGATTTGGAGCTCAGCACCTCAAGCGGCAAAATAGAAGATATTCCCGAACTGTTGAAGGAGCTAAGTTCTGTAGTCAAATTTTGTGCAGTAGTATTGAAATAGGTGCTTGAACCCGTTACAATAGCCGTGCTTGATGCTGTATAAACCACTGAACTTGACCCTAACGAACTGTTTATTGAGAGAATATTGGTTAGGGACTCAGATAAATCCAGGGTTTCACTGAATGAGAGAACTCCCGATGAAAATGAAGAATTTGCACTAAATGCTTCCTTTCCTGTAGTACTCGCCAGAGATTCTGGGTAGGAAGATAAGATAGAAAGTGAAGCATTTGAACTTTGTAGCGCAAATGAAGCAGAGAGTGATTCTACCAGTGTATTGGAAAAAGTTAGCAAGTCAGAGGAAGGCAAGTAAACCAATTGCGTTGCCGTTTCTCCTTCAGAGTTGGGAAATAAAGTCGTGAAAGGGTAATCTTTATCCCAAGTAGATGTGATTGTAGTCGTTGGTATAGGAACGTTGACCATGACAACAGTTTCTTCAAACGTTGAGGTGAAAGAGAAGGTATTGTTCCACGTTATTGTCTCCGTAGTAAATTCCTGTGGAACCCATACCTCAACTAAACCAGTCTGACCGGGTGTAGCCGAGAATACTGTGATATTCATTGTGCTTAAAACAGTTCCAGTCCTAGTAGTTGTGATTGTTGGCACTGGTAGCAACACTTCGACCGTTTGCAACTCAGAAATTGACCCAATAGGTAGGGTTGTTACCACTGTGCCATGAATATTCTCCGCAGTCATAGTTGTAAAGCTTAGATCGATACCAAGGTTTTCAAAGTCATTTGAATCGAAAGCTAGCCACAGCTGAACTGAGTCTCTGGTTGATGAAGTTCTGGAACCCACACAGAGGTCCCTATCAGTAATGGTAGCCATAATAGGAATTGTGTTGTACGGCTTAATTAGTACGTCAATGTAGGGTCTGTAGCCTGCTTCAATGGATTGGTAAGTTACTTGTATATGCTTGGGATTGCAGGTTACGAGAAAATCTTCGTACTCTCCCGCCATTGGAAGCTGCCAATCATTCCACTCGTTTGAAATCACCGCATTGGCGGACGTGCAATCGAACTCTCCCCCATTAAGACCAATGCCAAGCGTCCCCGATGTGTATCCGTTGGAGCAGGCCCCCGAAACAAACAACGCCTGCACTTTGTTCATTGAGTAGAGAGGACGAATCTCACGAATTGGCAAGTTGGAAGGCTGAAGTCGAGGCACGCCAAAATAAACAGTCAGGTTCAAAACGTTCTTCCCATCATCGAATTTGACAACATTGTCCCCTTTAACAAAGCATCTGGAACTTTCTAAATCTACCGAGTTTGACGAAAAGCCGAAGTTAAATATGATCTGGAATGAAACAGTACCATTCAAGTTTTCATCAGCGTACACAAAGTCTGTAACTGTACATGTAACTTTGGATGCTAGTTCAGTTAGCTCGGCTGAAAACAAGTTACAGTAGGCGTAAATTTCACCATCCTCTTGGATGTAGACTGGATGAATTTTCTGGAATCCCAACACACAGGGAAACTCAAGAGAAAATGTATCTCCGGGGGTCAAATCTTGTGTTATAGCCCAATCAATGGTTGCATTCCACACCGCTGAAACAGAGTTTTGACCTCTAGGTGGTAGTTTTATTGACTCAATACCGGTGAATATTCCTGTAACTTCTTTCGTAGTAGCACAAGATGGCAATAGGAGCCATACCAATAGAAATGCAATTGGATTCATTGTAGGCGGATTTCATCTTTGGCAAGATTATATGATATATACAACCTGTCAAGGCAAACATGGGGTGGTTAACAAAGGAGATATGAAAACGCAAGAAATTGAGAGTTACTTGGTTAGCCTTGGTTATAGGTATTTTGGAAACTCCTAGCCTCTGCGCATAGAAATTGGAGCTAAAAGACTACTTTTAAGCGGCGACAAATAGGATGATAAAGGAAAAGCAAGAGAAGCCAGCTGACTTGTTCCACGCATGCTCTTGTTCAAGATGTCTTAAAAATGCGTGGAAGGTGCAATAACCCCATCGCATACAACAATGCAATTGCAACCGCATTGCGCTATTTTCTGTTACCCTACATAAGTTAGAGAATGGATGCCAAGAGTTATTACAATTAAAATGACAATAATTATGCACTAATTTTAACTGATTAGCTGTCTTGTAAATTGTATTGATGGGGTGCTAATCGATACATGAATGACACTTCAAGGAATGTTAAACATTTACTCCTTGGAAGAACAAGTCGAGTACACAGCACGTAAAGATTGAAAATAGAGCAGCAAAGCGTTGGAAGTATGGGAGTAAGAGGCGAACTTGGTTATCAGCCAAATTTGGAAAGCAAGTTCAACCCAATGGGGCAAACATGTTGTTTAGTCGATTAGCTCTACAGTAGAACTGTGTTATTCTTTCGACTACAGGAGTATTACTCACGAGAGCACGCTCTGCAGCTGATGCATCTCATCGTGCCGGATCAGATCAATCCAAGAAAATTCTTTACTTTAGGCAAAAGTCTTGTTGTTGATTTCACGTCTCTTTAAAGCGCTCAGGAGGTTATTTTTATGCGGACAAATGAATGCGCATCAGTTGCTGCAACAAATTTTGCAGCAACACAAATCGTGTGGCGGAAAACCTCAATTGTACACAAATAGAGCAAACGGTGAGAACGGATATAGGTGTTTTTAGGAGCGAATGCATTAGGTCGATACAGTATCTGATCTCAAACCACGGCTCTAAATTAATGGACCAACTTGGTGAAAGTCTGAGTTTCCAGTTTGGATTACGGCTTTGCTGAGCCCTTTCGGATAATTTTTCTTGTTAGCTGGTTTTACGTTTGTAAGCTTAAACCAAACCTCAGTCACAAGTATAAAACCTCTTAACCTCTTGTTTGATCGAGATTCAATATGTTAAAAATTTGGTCGCTTCAAGTGACATTGAGTGTGCCAAGCTGAATGTAAAAGCCTTTGAGAAGCAGTACGCAAAAGTATGGGTTGTGGCCGCGACTTCTTGTAAACAGAACAGCTCACATGTCCTAGATTTTAGTATCTTAATAATTCTTCAGAGAGGTGAAATCAATTCAGCTGCAAGAGTCAGCTTGACGGGATATGCAATATGGACGATAACGTCCCCACTTGCACATGGAGCTTACTATTCTTCTTAAGTATACCAAAAAGCCTGTAGCGTTTCCACTATCACTTCGCAGCCTCCACTCTCGGTAGTATAAGGTTGCTTCTAGAATCGTTCGAGTTTAGGAGCCTGAGCACGAAATGATTGAGCACACCCTTGGCGTTGGCCGATGCCAAGAAAAGATTTTGTGATGGAAAACAAATCCCAATACCTGTAGCTTGTGCGTACCTTGAAAAGGGTACATTTTCCAAGTAGAAACTGTGAAATGACAAATTTCAAAAGACACCATACCTGGAAAACCATACCTTAACTAAGAACCTCGTAGCAAATGTGCACAAGTAATCTAATAATCTCCTCAAGTACAGAAATAGGAATGTAGTAGAGTTTCACATTATTGTACGGGCGACCAATCATCTAACTCCTTTCAGTTCCCCAACTTCTTGCAGCAGAGAAGGAGAAAACCGGATTTGTCCGAGTACGCGTTTACGGTTCGGTGCTCCGTGACTATTTAGGCTTAAGATTTTGACAGATTGCATTCGGGGCTCCGGTTGAGTTCTCCGCATGAGTTCAATGGCAACATAGGAGAGGTAATTATAGCTCAAAACCCATGCCTAATAGCAGTGGAGCACCAGACAATGTGTTGGGGTAACAGTAGCTGCAGTTGGGAAGACCCAAACTTTTGTGGTGTTCCCAATCGGGTAACTTATACCGTAGCCTCATCGGAACTTTTTCATACATTATGTGGCCCGTCAGCTGGTCTAAAACCACTAATGAATGATATCCTAGTGAGGCAGAGCTTCTTCGGAAGAAGCGTGTACCATGTTTCTGGCCACAAGTACTTCTCTTACAAAGAAGAGGCCAAAGATTACATCATACCTGAGAGATACTACGTTGAGGGTGTGAATCAAGCCGAAGAGAAAGATGGCGCTCAAGAGTCTAATACGGCGGTGGGTGTGGAAAATGGGCAATGCACTGATCTGGCATCGAAGTCGTCCAGTCTCAAGAAGAAAACATCAGACTGCCAGGCATGCACCATTGACAAATCGGTGTTGCAGTCTACCTCCTCCACCAGCTCACACAAGAACTACCCGGAAGCGATTTTGGTGACGTGGGACGGAGAAGACGACCCAGAAAACCCATACAACTGGCCGCTCAAGTACAAGGTGGCCATCATCTTCCAAATTGCAGTGTTGACCACCGCCGTATACATGGGAGCTGCAATCTTCACACCAGGCATTGAAGAGATAATCGAACAGTTCCAGTGCTCGGAAACCCTCGCCTATTTACCGCTAACTTTGTTTGTATTTGGGTACGGAATAGGCCCTATGATTCTCTCCCCCATGAGTGAGAATGCTGCATTTGGAAGAACGTACATCTATATCATCACCTTGTTCTTGTTCTTCATGCTCCAGATCCCCACCGCCATGGCGCAGAACATTGCTGGGTTGTGTGTGTTGCGGTTCTTGTCCGGGTTCTTTGCGTCTCCATGCTTAGCGACCGGGGGCGCATCGATCTGCGACGTCTTGGATGTCGCGTACGGACCAATAGGAATAGCCTGCTGGGCGTTAGGGGCTGTTTCAGGTCCCTCCTTCGGCCCCTTATTCGGCGCCGCGTTCACTGTGGCTGGCGGATGGAGGTGGCCCTTCTGGTTCTTAGCCATTACCTCCGGGACATGCCTTGTATCGCTCACCTTCTTCCTCCCAGAGACCTTTGGCAAAACCATCTTGCTCCGTAAGGCACAGAGATTGAGAGCATTGACCGGAAACCCCCGGATTACCACCAAGGATGAGATTGAAAACTCCCAGTTGACCGCTAAGGACATTGCCATAGAGACTTTGTGGAGACCCATCGAGGTTTCGTTTGCAGAACCCGTTGTTCTCCTCATCAACCTTTACATCTCGCTAGTGTACTCGGTGATGTACCTCTGGTTTGAGGCGTTCCCCATCACGTACCAGGGCATTTACCACTTTACGTTGATTGAGCTAGGCGTCACATACGTTTGCATTATGATTGGAATTGGTTCCGCGTGCATCTTCTATCTTATGACCGTCAAGAAGATTTACACCAACAAGCTTTTAGCGGACGAAAAGGTGTACCCTGAGGTTTTCATTCCCATCTCCATTGTCGGGAGTCTCATGATGCCTGTTGGGATCTTCATCTTTTCGTTTTCCGCAACCAAGTCCGTGCATTGGATCGTGTCGATGGTGGGAGCAACTATATTCGCAGCAGGCTCCTTCCTCATCTTCCAGTCTCTCTTCAACTACCTAAGCATGTCGTTCTGGAGGTACCTTGCATCTGTGTTTGCGGGAAACGATCTTTTCAGATCCATCATTGCCGGTGCATTCCCGCTTTTTGGAAAGACAATGTTCAACAATTTGTCAACACCCAAGTACCCTGTTGGCTGGGGATCCGCAGTTCTCGGTTTCATTTGCGTGGTGGCAATTCTTATCCCCGTGCTCTTCTACATGAATGGTCCCAAGCTCAGAGCAAAGTCCAAATACGCAGGCATGGAAGAGTAATTACTAATAGCACCGCGTAATCACTAATGTTAATAATGTTAATAAGCAAATCCGAAAACCATTCCTGTAGGTCGCACTTTTTCCCTTTTTGTATTTTTTGTTAGCGCCAGGGCTGTTCCTCCGTGCATCATCAATAATGTTCAGCCTTGCGTTTGACATGTGGCGTAATCAGCAGCACCAAAGTAGCTGGATAAAGGCCAGTTTATGTAAGGAAAGTCCCGCGGAAAGTCCTTGCGATGATCTAGTTGCCTTGAACATACACTAATTGGCACAGATTGAGCAGCTGTTGCTGCTTCTCCTGCCATAAGTGCCCACACTCAGCGACAACAATTTGTCAGCATGCACCCTGCGTATCGGTGGCCACCGAAAACAAAATATGCTAGTCTTAAATCCGCTCTGCTGCAAACGAGCAATCACGTCAGACGTATCTCCGGATGCTTAATCATCAACTCAGCGGACAACGGTATATAAGAACGACAGCACCCACGATGTTGTATCCAGTTCAAAACAACAAAGACTCATACAATTAATAGAACCATTAGAATATTATAGAAATGCCTTTATCACATTTTGTTAGACAAAGTTTCTTTGGCCGTTTGGTCTACTCTCTCTCCAAGCACAAGTACTTCAGCTACAAGGAAGAGAACCAAGACTATGTGATACCTGAGTACTACTTGGAAGAGTACAAGCACAAGATCGACTCACCAGCCATGACGTTTGAAGAGGCTGAAGCCCTTGGAGTTGCTGCTGGGGCTGCGGAATCCGAAGCTGCCGTGGCTGCGGCCGAAGCCGCAGAGCATGCCATCGCGGAAGCCCGTGCCAAGCAGGAAAGAGATGCTAACGAATCCTCTGCATCTTCCACCACCATCACCACTGACAACAGAATCGTTGTTTCCTGGGACGGTGATGACGATCCAGACAACCCTTACAACTGGCCTTTGGGCTACAAGATTTTCATGATTTCCCAAATTGCAATCTTGACCACCTCCGTTTACATGGGTGCTGCTATCTACACACCTGGTTTGGAGGAGATTATGGAAAGATTGCACGTTTCTCAAGTTGTGGGCACCCTCCCATTGTCCTTGTTTGTTATCGGATACGGTCTTGGGCCAATGGTCTGGTCCCCATTCTCCGAGCACTACAAGCTCGGTAGAACCTACATCTACCTTTGCACTTTGTTCATCTTCTTCATTCTCCAGATTCCAACTGCTTTGGTGGACAACATTGCTGGCTTGTGTATTTTGAGGTTCCTTGCCGGTTTCTTTGCTTCTCCATGTTTGGCTACTGGCGGTGCTTCCATTGGAGACTTCTTGTCCATGCCATTTGCACCTGTGGGTATTGCAGCATGGTCCATGGCTGCAGTCTGTGGTCCTTCCTTGGGGCCCCTTATCGGTGCCGCTCTCACTGTTGCTGGCGGCTGGAGATGGACCTTCTGGTTCTTGGCCATTACCAGTGGTACTTGTTTGCTTTCCCTTACCTTCTTCCTCCCAGAAACTTACGGTAAGACCATCTTGTACAGAAAGGCCCAGCGTTTGAGAGCACTCACCGGTAACCCAAACATTGTCACCCAGGACGAAATTGACTCTGAGTTCACCAGCATCCGCGATATTGTGGTTGAAACTTTGTGGAGACCCATTGAAATCTCCCTTCTTGAGCCTGTCGTCTTGCTCATCAACCTCCACATTGCCTTGGTCTACTCTGTCTTGTACTTGTGGTTTGAGGCATTCCCAATTGTCTTTGTGGGTACTTACAACTTTACTTTGGTTGAGTTGGGAGTCTCCTATGTTTCGACCATGATCGGTATCATGCTTGCTTGTGCTATCTACATTGTCATTCTTAAGAGAATCTTCACCGATAAGTTGTTGGCAGGCAAGGAAGTTGCACCAGAAATCTTTATTCCTATTGCCATCACCGGTAGTGCCTTGATGCCAGTTGGTATTTTGATTTTTGCTTTTACTGCCACCAAGTCGGTCCACTGGATTGTTCCAATGATCGGGTCTGGTATTTTCGCCGCCGGAGCTTTCTTGATTTTCCAATCCTTGTTCAACTACTTGGGTATGTCCTTCTGGAGATACTTGGCGTCTGTTTTTGCCGCAAACGCTTTGTTCAGATCCGTCATTGCCGGTGTTTTCCCATTATTCGGTAGAATCATGTTTGACAACTTGGCTACAAACAAGTTCCCTGTCGGCTGGGGTTCTGCCATCTTGGGCTTCATTGCAATTGCCGCTATTTCGATTCCTGTTTTGTTCTACTTGAATGGTCCTCGTTTGAGAGCCAGATCCAAGTACGCCGGTGCAGGTAACTAATTGATTTTAACAACGCGATACATGTTAATATAGACTATAGGAGTAAATGGGATTTTTTTTTGAAAAAAACGGTAGGGGTGTCCAAAACACTATGTCCGGTACTTGAAACACCCTCTCAGGAGTATATCCGTAATACCAAGGCGACAGAGACGGTGCTTGCGTGCTTTTAAACTCCGTTTGGTAAGTTTCACTAGGTCTACGTCTAATTCCTGTTAGTTCCGCAAATGCGTTTTGCAGCAAAATACATCGCCCCAGCTAACGTTTCTTCTCTTGGAGGTGCTGCAGGTAAGAACTACGCAGTTGGTTTTGCTGCCATTGCTGCCGGTGCTTTGTTGGCTTTGTAAATTAGTTAATTTGCTGATAGTGTGTTGAAACGCAGCAAAGCACTGTTGGTAGAGGGCAGCAATACTGTAGGCAAATACAGTGAAACAACCCGTCTGTTGTTGCCAAACGCAAGAGGGTACGTGCTCCTTCAACATTACCGTTGAAAAGTGCCCCTTCAGAGACATTATAGTATAAATGATCAATGCTGTAGTCTAGCCCTTCGGAAAAGTGGCCGCTGTATCCAAACCAAGAAAAGCAAATTGCTAACGCCGATTTCTCTGGGCAAGAGCCACAAGTATTAGCTTTCTCACGGATAGGTTGATTTGTCAGAGTGTTGCCCCGTCTTAACACATACACATCACTCATAATCACAATGCCTGGCTGGTGGTGTTGCTACAGCTTCAGATGTTGCTCATTAATTTATTAATCCAATAAAAATAAAAGGTCTATAAACAGACAGCCAAAGTGTCCTTCACTTCCTCGATTTCACCTCACCGCAAAAGCGGAATACATGGCGCTTGCACTCAAATTGTCTTCCAGTAAGCGGATCTAGAGCTCAGTGGCGTCTTGACAAGTTTTCTGCGGTCCAAGTTCTCGATTTCGCGGCCACTGGCTGAGTTGCATGATTCATGTAACGAATGGTTTCATATTTTAAAAATTTGCGTTAGTTTTGCACTTATGGCTGGCTAGAGGTGCCATCTTTCGATAAGTCTGTCATTTCAATTGGATGTTGGACCTCTCCCAATTCCTGTTGCTCCAACATATTGTCAAAAAAGGTTGTTCTTAACTCTTTCCATCTAGTTGAGTAAGTACTCAATGCAACTAATAAAACTCCGCTTAACACTTGCAAGCACCACCACAAAATCAGTGTTGGGAACTTCTTGGAGTAAACCCACACCACTATCAAGTTGACAATGTGGACGGTGATAGCAAAGTCCCACGCCAACTTTGATCTTCCCACTATAACAGTCACAAACAACACGCACAATAGACTGTCAAACAACCACATTGCAAATAATGTTAACCCCATGGCGTTGTTCAGGGAAACCAACTCCCACAGAAAGACCCAGTCTAGCTTAAATGAGTATCCATTGAGCAAGGACACTATGTAGAATATCACGGCTGCAGTTAAATAGTAAAAGCATTGTAGCACCACTATCTGCACAAAGAGCTTGGAGGGATTGGTGATGTCGGTGGACTGGTTGTCGTTGAATAGCCTCGTGTATCCGAACAGCATCGTGGCACTGACACTTGTTTGTTTTCAAATAAAGGCGCGGAATTTAGATTATGTACTGACTGGATCACGCGAAGATCTTCACGGGGAAGATTTTGGGCCCACAGTCAGAAGGGCAAGTTCAAGGTTGAGAATGGAAAAGAGCTATAACTAGCCGTAGTGTCGGGTCAGTTAGTTCTGAGATTGGCTGGACAGCTTGTGACGCTCACATGCAGTTGCCACTTACCAGTTAGCGT
This sequence comes from Kodamaea jinghongensis, assembly GCA_030556895.1. Classification (NCBI taxonomy): domain Eukaryota; kingdom Fungi; phylum Ascomycota; class Pichiomycetes; order Serinales; family Debaryomycetaceae; genus Kodamaea; species Kodamaea jinghongensis. Next base: position 108,586 of record JAKTUX010000033.1, on the reverse strand, counting down.
CGAGACAACCAAACTGATGTATGAGCGTCTAATCACCCAAATTGGTGTTTGCAGCGTATGATCCAGTCAAGCTACCGAGACAACTCACTAATAGGCATTACATGTACCTATTTACACCTACACGAGATTGTGAAGTGCTAAGTCTTGCTCTCTTGAGTTTGCCGCAAATTAGCCGCTAGAACAGTGTCAGTCGCACATTATTTGGCAGCAAAATACAAGTGTGTCCCAGCACACCAGAACAAAGCGGTGAAATGCCTGCGGTACGTATACAGTTTGCTTTACTTTTACTATACTAATATGTTTATTCCTAATCTATCTTCTCTTGCTAGTCTTCCCCTTTCTGGCCTTTGGATTTCTCTTCTGGTCAGCCATTCTATCACCCTTGGTCTTCCTATAAACAGGGCCAGTGCTTTCCTTTCTCTCTTCCAAGACCTTTCTCTTCTTCGAGTTGATCTTTGGACCCTTGTTGGTCAACTTTTGCATGACCTCTGTTTGGTTGACCTTCTTTTCCTTTTCAGTCATGAACCAAGTTCTCTTTGGTCTTGACTGGATTTCCTTTTCGTGCTTGATTAAGTTGTTGGCCTTTTGAAGTTCCATTTCAGCTCTCAAGAGCTCCTTTTCTTGCTTTTCTTCTTCCAAGACTTCCAGAATAAGGTCCTTCTTGGAAGCTATGATTTTGTTGAGCTCCTCAACCTTGGTCCAGTCGGCGTTTCTGGAGACAGCTTTACCATGCTTATTGTCGGAGGCAACCAAGGACTTGATGACTTCCTTGACAATACTTCTGTCGACAGTGGCTTCGGAAACAAAAGAAATAGATCTACCATCTCTACCTGCTCTTGCAGTTCTACCAACTCTATGCAAATACACTTCGTGGGACTTTGGCATGTCAAAGTTAATGACAAACTCAATCTTTGGGATATCCAAACCTCTTGCTGCCAAATCAGTACAGATAAGCACAGGAACAGTCAAGTTCTTAAAGTCGTCAACACTCTTAAGACGCTGTTCTTGGGTCAACGAACCGTGCAATTCAGCAACCTTCATACCCAACAACCCCAAGACGATTCTCAACTTGTGGGCCATTTCCTTTCTGGCTACAAACACAACAATACGACTTTGCTGGCTTGGATCGACTTCCTTGAGGGTCTGGAAGAGAAGGGCAGGTTTCAGTTCTTCTCTCTTTCTTATACGAACAAATTCTTGCACCAACTTGGTGGCCGCAGTCTTGGGAGGGTCGATCATGATACGCATTGGCTTTTGCAACGATAACTTAATCAAGTCTTGGATCTTTGTGTTCATGGTGGCAGAGAACAACAAGGTTTGTCTCTTGTGCTTTGGAATGAGGGATAAGATTTCAGTAATTTCTGCTTCGAAACCTTCGTCCAACATACGATCGGCTTCATCAATGACCAACACTTCCAAGGACTCAATGGTGAAAGATGCAGAGTTTCTGATGTGGTCAATCAATCTACCTGGAGTAGCAATGACAATATCTGGTCTGGACTTAAGCTGCTGTTCTTGTTGTCTCAAGTTTAAACCACCCACAGCCAACCCAAAACTGAGGTTATCGACAAATCTACCAATTTTCTTACCAACATCGAAGACCTGAATGGCCAATTCTCTGGTTGGGGTTAACACAATGACTCTGGTTGATGAAATCTTGGCTGGCTTGTATAACAATCTTTCAATGATTGGGATCATGTATGCTGCAGTCTTACCGGAACCAGTCTGGGCACCGGCAACGATATCTCTACCAAGCAAAGCTGCTGGAATGGAAGCAGATTGAATTGGGGATGGCTTGGTGTATCCTAATTGGACCAATCCTTTCAAGATTGGACGAGATAATTGCAAGGTTTGGAATGTGGTGTGAAGTTGTGCCTTTGCATTTTTAGCTTCCGACTCGTCGGCGTAGAAGTCTGCGATGGCTTCTGCAGAGTCTTCTTGGTCCGATGCAGGGTGTTCTTCATCCATGTTGGCATCGCCAGAGAGGTTACCAAACCCAGAATCCGGCTTTTCGGATTCCTCTTCTGCTTCTTCGTCGTTATGATCGCTTTCTTTGTCATCTTCGTCTTCGTCTTCATCCTCTTCCTCGCTTTCTTCGTCATTGGCACCCATACCAAACCCGTCCATGGCAAGCTCATCATCGTCACTGGCATTCCCATCAGCTTCTTCATCTTCTTCTTCATCGTCCTCTTCTTCGTCTTCGTCTTCATCTTCTTCTTCATCTTCTTGCACGACCTCTTCAACTGGCTCTTCCTTTTCTGCATCGTTCTTCAGCCCCGCCAAGTTCACAAGACCACCCTTTCTTCTCAAAATCCCATCCAAATCAACTTCTTTCTTTTCAATATCGTCAACCTTGAAGTCCCAACCTTCAAACTTACCGGCAGACTCGTCATCATCAACTATGAATTGGAAATCTGGGTTGATATCACTTTTCTCCTCATCTGGTTCATCTTGCTTCTTCGACTTCTTTCCCTTCTTACCTTTGATAGCCACAGCCTCTTCTTCATCAGACAGATATTCAATCTTGTATTCAGTTTCCGAGTCACTATCAATGGTAAGCATGAGGTCATCTTTGAGGACCTTCCTTTGCTTGAACTTGGCCATGGTGGATGTTTTTCGCGATGAGATGAAAATTGACTTGTGCGTATTTATCTGTGCGTAATCAGTGAGATCAATGCGATGCCCAAATTCCTCAAGAAGACGCTTCAGAGCACGAATACCAGCATGTATGACTATTTCCTACTGTGCTTAAAGACATGAAAGGGAGGTACCTGAATGACTTTGACAGTTAGAACCTCCTCATGATGCTACGTAGTATATAGTACTCGTTCATGGAAAGTTCATGGAGAGTAGTACATGTAGGGTGCTAAACTGACCAAGCGATGGTTCTCAATAATGACTCAATGCAATCGCTTGACCTCTCTACCTAAAATGCAGCATTAGGTCCGGTATATGCTACATTTTTGGCATACCTGTGGACTTAGTCGTGATTGTCCAGTGAAGCTTTCAAATTGAGAACAGAATCGACAAAAGAATTGAGAAGCATTTTCGAAATGCTTAATGCTGGAGCTAAATCCGTGAAGATTGCAAAGAGCTAGCCCACGTACAACGAAAATTTCAAGCATAACACAGATCTCTATATGGAACGTCTACGGGGGGATTGTTCACCTTAATTAACGCAGACCAAGCCACTTAATAATAACCGAAGCCTCGCTGGTAGATTCAAGGATGCGTCCAACATGTCGGCATAACACCAAACTCATGACCTCAGTTGCTACTAATAACTGAATTGCCAAGATTGGTTGTCTACTAGCCATAGGGTTGGGGCTGCTGATATCATAACTCATCGCAAATTAGATCCGATGTCAGAAGTGGACCGCGGATTGCAAAAGAAAAGCGCATTGCAAGATCGTCGGCAAAATTTTGTTGGTCTGACGTCATAACCAGTTGACCTGGCCAGTTTAGCAGCAGACTCTAGTTGTTGACTGGGTGTAGGCTCCAAGGTTGGGTCCATCAGGCAGCCTCAAAGGCCTCTCTTGTAATTATCCCCACGTTGCGCTTTGATCGACGATAATTCCTTCTTGGCTTCCTCTCTTGGCATTCTATCGTCCGCAGCCGCTATCTCTCGCGGCAAAAAATATAAATAGAGAGGTTAGCCAATTTTTTTCTCCACAGATAACGACGACAGAACATAAGCTTTCCTAAACGCTATTGTTCTATATTACGTGGTAACCACTTCAAGGCGCTTTTACTTCTTTTAATTCCTAAGGGAATCTTTCCATTCGCGTTCAGTAAAACATACTTACTCCTGAGACAAGAATTATTGAAAATGGTCCGTCTACTCGCCCAAAAATTGAAGTTCAAAGCAGTCAAAAATCGTCGGTCCTGCTTTTAAGTGCCCACGACACTAAAGAATCGTACAGATTACCTATCAGAGAAGTTGTCAAGTTATTTGAAACCGATGTCGACACTGGTTTAGACGCCAGCAAGGTGAGTGCGGCGCACGCCAAGTTTGGGGTGAACCGCTTTGGCGCGCAGCATTCAATCTCGTACACGGCGATCTTGGCCCACCAGGTGTTCAACGCCATGATCTTGGTGTTGATCATCTCCTTGGTGATTGCGTTGGCCATCAAGGACTGGATCTCCGGTGGTGTCATTGGATTTGTTGTGTTCATCAACATTTTCGTTGGGTTCATCCAAGAGGTCAAGGCCGAGAACACCATGGAGTCTTTGAAGTCGCTCAGCTCGCCATCCGCCAAGGTCTTGCGTGATGGCCACAAGTCCGAGATCGAAGCAGAGGAGTTGGTCCCTGGTGACATTGTCTACGTCAATGTCGGCGACACTGTTCCTGCAGACATCAGGCTCATTGACTCGGTCCACTTGGAAACAAACGAGGCCTTACTTACCGGTGAATCATTGCCTATCCTCAAAGACCACCAAGTTGCATTTGGCGACTTGGATCAACCTGTTCCTGTTGGTGACAGAATCAACATGGTTTTCAGCTCTTCGTTGGTGGCCAAAGGAAGGGGTACTGGTATTGTTGTGGCCACTGGGTTGCACACAGAAATCGGTAAGATTGCCGATTCCTTGCAAAACTCCGAAAAGTCGTTGATTGTCAAGCTTGACAAAAACTCACCACACTCTTTCTCAGACTACTTGAAGGCAGCATTGAGAACCACAGTCAACATCATCATGGACGTTTTAGGCACAAACGTCGGCTCACCATTGCAGAGAAAAATGGCATGGTTGGCCATCTTGTTGTTCTGGGTGGCTGTATTGTTTGCAATTGTTGTCATGGCCTCGCAAAAGATGCATGTCAACAGAAACGTTGCTATCTACGCCATCTGTGTGGCCCTTCTGATGATCCCATCCAGTTTGGTTGTTGTTTTGACCATCACCATGGCCATTGGTGCGCAGGTTATGGTCACCAAAAGCGTCATTGTGCGTAAATTGGACTCGCTCGAAGCTTTGGGTGGAATCGACGACATTTGCTCTGACAAAACCGGGACCTTGACCATGGGTCGCATGATTGGTAGGAAGGTGTGGATTCCTTCCGTGGGTACGTACCTTGTGCAAAACTCCAATGAGGCGTACGACCCTACTGTTGGAGACGTTACTTTCAACGAGCTCTCTCCTAAGCAAATCAACGACGTTGACGAAGAAACTGAGTACCTGTTCCATAGACCTGAATCTGCGTTATTTGAGTTGTGGTTGGAAACAGCCACATTGGCCAACATTTCCACCGTCAAGCTCGGCAAGGAAGGTATGTGGGATGCCCACGGTGATCCAACCGAGGTTGCCATCAACACCTTCACCACCAGATTAGAATCTACTCGTGAAATGGTGATTGAAAGGGAACACTTGACGCACATTGCTGAGTTTTCCTTTGACTCTTCGGTGAAGCGTATGTCCACAGTGTACAAGAACCACAACCACAGCGTGGTGCACACCAAGGGAGCAGCAGAGCGTATTCTTTCCATCTGCAGCACCTGGTTTGTCGACGGTAAGTCTGCTCCTTTCACCGAAAAAGATAAGGATCTCGTTGAGGCCAACATGAGCATCCTTTCTTCTGAGGGTTTGCGTGTTCTTGGGTTTGCTCAGCGTAATATTGACTTGGCTAAGGAGGACGTCAATGACCGTGAAGAAGTTGAGTCTGGAATGCATTTTTTGGGGTTGATTGGCATCTACGACCCACCTAGACCGGAAACTGCAGCCAGTGTCAAGAGGTGCCATGAAGCCGGAATCAATGTTCGTATGTTGACCGGTGACCACCCGGGAACTGCCAAGGCCATCGCAAAAGAGGTTGGAATTATCCCACACAACCTTTACCACTATGCCGAGGAAGTGATTAACGTTATGGTTATGTCTGCACAGGAATTCGATGCACTTCTGGACGACGAAATTGACAACTTGCCACTCTTGCCTTTGGTTGTTGCACGGTGTGCTCCGCAGACCAAGGTGCGTATGGTGGAAGCATTACACAGAAGAGGCAAATTTGTTGCCATGACTGGTGACGGTGTCAACGACTCTCCGTCGCTCAGCAAGGCTGATGTTGGTATTGCCATGGGACTCAACGGGTCTGACGTTGCCAAGGAAGCCTCTGACATTGTCTTAACTGACGACAACTTTGCTTCTATCTTGAATGCCGTCAAGGAAGGTAGAAGAATGTCCTCCAACATTCAAAAGTTTGTTTTGCAGTTGCTTGCTGAGAATGTTGCCCAAGCACTCTACTTGATGATTGGGTTGGCATTCATTGATAAGCAGGGCTTCTCGGTGTTCCCGTTGGCACCTGTTGAAGTTCTCTGGATCATTGTCGTGACGTCCTGCTTCCCAGCAATGGGTCTTGGTCAGGAGAGGGCGAGCGATGATATATTGGATCTTCCTCCAAGCAAGTCGATTTTCTCCTGGGAGGTGATTGTCGACATGTTTGTGTATGGTACCTGGATGGCGGCATGCTGTCTTGCTGTCTTTAGCATTATTGTGTACGGCGTGGGAGACGGGGACTTGGGGGTTGACTGTAACACTAGTTCGTCTCACGTGTGCAACTTGGTGTTCCGCGGACGGTCTGCGTCTTTTGCAGCATTCACCTGGTGTGCCTTACTTTTGGCCTGGGAATGTATCCACATGAGACTCTCTTTCTTCAACATGAGACCCGAGTCTGAAAAGCCCTGGTACTCTCAGTTGGCGGAGGACGTCTGGAACAACCAGTTTTTGGTCTGGTCCATTGTATTAGGTTTTGCAACCGTTTTCCCGGTCATCTACATTCCCGTCATCAACGATAAGGTGTTCTTGCACGCGCCTATCGGATATGAATGGGGGTTGGCCGTGGCTGCTTCCATTGTATTCCTCGCTGGGGTTGAATTGTGGAAGTGGTTCAAGAGAGTATACTACAGGAAGTTAAAGGTGAAGAACCCCGAACTCGATTTGGGTAAAAACGATCCGTTCCAATCCTATACAAGTTACTCCAAGCTGTTTGACGTCTGAGTGGAAGTGTTGGTGCCTACACGCATCCACAGGGGCGAGATAAACAGCTGTTATTGGCTGCAATAATTGGCTGCTAAATATGACGCACTTTATGCGTTTTTGCAACTACAAGCTTGAGTCACTTGTAATTAACGATCCTATGTTTTTAGATTTGTACTTCTTGGACTTGTTTTCTTTCGGTAGTGAATTTATGATTTGTTTCGATCATGTAGGAGCACCGCTCACAAGATCAGTGACTGGCGCTATCGAAGCCCGCTGTTGAAGCCTTGTACAGACTTTACACAGCTTTTGTGTCACCGAAAACGCGTGAGGATGCATCTACACCACGTGACGGCTGCCCTGTGGGACATGCAGCCGTGCTCCGTCACTCGCAAACCATGCTCCGACCCGCCCCAATACACGTCTTCGTGGCATGTGTACGCTTGCTGGCAGACACTGGAAGAATCATGCCATTGCTATTTTCTTGCCCCAGTTACACGTCATTCGTATTATATCACTTTGCTATGTAGCATCAACCTGGGATTTCTGTTTACCTATTTATAATAAAAGTTCTCTGTTGCACTGATCAACTCGTTCAAGTCGTACAAGTCTTCTTCGTCCTTTTGCTCATCGTGCTCAAGTTGCGAGTCGACTGGGATCTTATTAATTTCCAATGGCAACATTTGGGTGTTTCTTCTAATGTCGATCAAGTATTCCAACTGCTTTTCTGTTTCGTCGGACAAGTCACCACGGTTGATGTAACCCTTCAACATCTTCAATCCGTCCAACCAGACGTACTTGTTGACCTCTGTATCAGTGTAGAAACTGAGCAACTTCTTATTATCAGACCCAACAAGGGTGATTTTTTCATATGATATGGTTCCCTTGATGGAGATCAACATGGAGTTCTTCTTCTTGTCTTCCTCACCAATGTGCTCACCAATCTTGGTGGACTTGAAGTCGACAATGTCGGTCAACTTTATAGATTGGGTTTCCAACTCTTCGTAGGTAGGGTTGGTGAGAGGCTTTTCCAAGTATTCCTTGTAGTAAACATACTTTCTGTTTGGGGATAATGCAATAAAGTAATATTTGTGGGTGGTTGGTTTCCTGTCCTTAGCCTTGAGCAAAAACTCACCGTGGGCTTCGGTGTACACCCAGGACCCCTTCAACAACTGGATCACTCTTTGTTCTGCAACAAACTCCAACACCTCTTTGGTCAAATCTCTATTAAATTCTGTGAATCTGCCCTTCCAAAGTTCGAGAAGATTTTCCTTGATCTTCTGGGTTTGTCTGTGTCTCATTTCCTCAGCGGTGCTGTTGGAGGTGATATCCAAGCATTCTTCAACAGTTTTCTCGCCTGCAGCGATTTCAGCTTCCAAATCGTCGATCCCAGAGGCCAACAAGTCCATGATACGGTCAACGTCGTGCTCGCTTTCCAATTGGGCCTTTGTTTCCTGCCACAAAATCAAGCAGTTGTTCATGGTGAAGTAGATCATCAACTCCCAGGACAAGATGTGGCCATAGAGGGCCGGGTAGCGTTCCTTCTTGTGGAAGATTCCGATCCACAACTCTGTGCACCTGTCGATGAACAAGTACAAGGGGAAGGTTCTATTATGGTCGCTCATCATCAATTCTTCGTGGAATCTCTTTTTGAAGGTCATGTTTGGGTCCTTCAAGAAGATCTTAAGGTCCATGGCCAACAAGACGGTAAGGTTGTCGACCACAAACTTTCTTGGGTTGTCTGTGAAACCAGCCTTGATGTACTCCTCGGAGGTTGCAGGGGTACCGTATTCGTTCAAGGAGACTTCCAAGAAGATGAACAAGTTGTTCAACATGACCTGGTGGGACTTGATGGACAAGTCAAATCTTGTTGCGTGGAGGTATTCGTTCAAGTCGTAGTAGGAGGTCTTCAAGGCGGAGATGGACTCTATGATGAGCTTGTCGTCCGTCTCGATGAGGTTGTCGACGGTGCTGAAGAAGGTCACATGCTTCAATCTACCGGCCAAGGTGATGATTCCGCTGTAGTCAAACTGCAAGGCCTTGACGATCAAGTCCGTGACCAACTTGATTGAGTTGTAGGTGATTTTATTGTCCAGCAAGTATAACTTTTGGGTCATGATGTCGATCACGTCCAAGTATTCAATCAAGCTCTCAAACAAGGGGAGGTACTTGTCGATGGTGTTGTCCTTGCTCTTGAAGACGGAGCCCGAGATCAAAATGACGGATATTTTCAAGATAGCCTTGTATGTTTCGGTGCTCATGTTGGCGCTGACAATGGAAAACAAGGTGTTGAACAAGGTGTGGTCCAAGATGAGGGCAAAGTCGTTGGAGATGGCCTCGCTGCCGACAATGCAGTCCAACAACTTGGCAAGCACCACAATTGAGTTGACCTTTTCCTGTTTGTCCTTGCCTAGGATGTTGGTTCTAAGGGTGGTGGCATAATTAAGGGCGGTGACGGCGTCTAACTTTGGCTTTTGGATGTTGTCTAAAGGGGTTTGCGGTTAGTATAAACAAAAACAAGGCAATTCTCGCGGACCCTTCCCACACTACTCACTCTTACTTAATAGTTCGTTCAACTTGTGGTTGATACTTCTGGATGATTCAGTCATATTGAACACGTTTGAAAAATTTCCGCTTCTATCTCCCTTATATATTATTTCTCCTCTTGGATAAATTGATCGAGGCGACTGCGGACAATAGACTATATTACACAATGCAGGGTTATCCGATACAGATAGATGAAGGGTTGCGCTACGGGAACGTCCCCCTGGCTAATCCTCTTGCACCACACCTGAATCCGCAACGCTTTGCACTCGTATTGCGCTGTACTGCTTCTGTAGCCTGACTACCCACGCAAATTTCCTCGCTCTCTACACGATCTACAGGTCCATGTGTGGGCCCAACGCTCGGCTAAAAACTCGACGTTTTCCAAGCTGAAAATGGGCGTGGTCTCGGTCCAGGCGTTCAGGTGGTCTCTTGCATGATTATGAGTGAAATGATGATGTAAGACGGGATAATATGTAAGTAATTATCCATTTTCTGTGAAAGATCCTAAACAGGTATTTAGATATATCCCAAAAACACTACTTCGAGCCAATTCCCCAAACCTGCTTTGGTGGTTTTCTAATCTCTCACTAGCCAGAAAAAAAAAATAAGTGAAAAAAACGCTTTGGGCTCAATTTACGTAATGCGGAGTTTGATTGTACTTCGTTTGGTGGTGGTGTTGGGCTTGACGGGATGGAATGAGAAAAAGTGAGACAATCCACAGCCAAAACACAATCCACAGGCAAAATACGGTTCGTAAATAGATCCATCTGTTCGTCTATCTGAAAAGAAAAGGAGGGGAGAAAACGAGGGAAGGAAAAGGGGCACACAATACTTATCTTTCAGGGTACGGCAGCAAGACGTGTGTCTTTTCTTGAGAGGGGGAAGACCGAAAATTCTTTTTGTTGCATGGTGAGAATTTGAGGTTATGTCATATAAATACGAGGCACGCGAGGAGGGGGGCCTACATGGAACAGTCTAAGCAACCACCAGAGACAAAGGGATGTGCTTGTGGTTATGAGAGCGATAGTGGATGGTAGGGTCTTGCCTATTTGACATGGTGGGGGACAGTTTCGAGTAGCAGCAGCCTAGTAGAGTACCCCCCCTCTCAGACTGCGTTTTATTATTAGATATATATACGCACGCATGCCTGTACATTTGTTCATGTATGTCTGGCAACGTGAGCAAGGATTGCGTATACTAGGGAAAAGTTGCCGCTTTGGGGAGCAGACAATAGGAAGGATTGGCATTGTTAGTGGATGTCGAGACACCAATAATGGGCAGAAGAGGTGGAAGATTGATTGATTCCGATCGATGTTTCGGCCTGTGAAGATTCGCCATTCATCCCAGTGTCTGAAACCGAGGTGGTGTGGGGGACGTGGTGGTGGAGGAGGAGAAATAATTTAGCGTGGTGTGTAGGCGAGGCTGGCGGGCGTGGTGGGAATTCTCAGCGCCGCTGCCTCGCAAAGCTCGACAGGTTGCTCGCTGGGACTGGGGATAAAGTTTTTGCTCGTTTCGCTCAAAGTTTGTTTCTCAGACTTGTCGTACTTCTCTCACGACCTCACTTTTCTCCCTTTGCTCAAATTATTGTCCACCTCCTTAGCATGAACTTTCTAAGAAAAGACAAGTCCAAAGCGAATGTGAATGTGAATCATGGCCGGTCATCCACTGCAGGTCAGTCGGCCGAGACCACGCCCAACAACAGCAGGTCCAATTCCACGGCGGGGGCCTCTTCGTGCGCAGGCTCGACACATGTGTCACCCACCACCAAGAAGGCGTCTGTGTCGACCATCTCGCCAAATCTATCAATTTCGTCGGCAAGCCTGAATAACGACCCGTCGTTGGCCCCGGGCCAATTCAACAACATCAATCAGTTGTTCTCGTACAAGTACGACGACGACAAGCTGGACGACATGCAACCCCGGGTCGTGAAGAATTCGTTGGACGCTTCCCACAACCCACCACAACCCTCGTTCGACAACTATAGCCCTCGGTCCTCCGTGATATCGTTCCCGGCGGACGATGACGACAAAATAAACAACCCGCCCAGGTCATTGACCTCCAGAAACTCCACAGGCACCTTGCCCACCCACCAGGACAACTCCAGAAAATTGTCCGCGCCAGTCCAGACCCACAAGGAACAAAAGCTAGAAATAGGCAGCTTGAAAGATAATTATAGAGGTTTCCACGCAAACAAGGTCCCCAAGGGCATCCCCAACATCCCGCCATTGACACATCCCATAAAGCCAAGATTTAAAAAGAAAAGCGGCTCATTGTTAAACAAGTTGATCCACAGGAAGGACCACGATCAATCCAACGAATCCTCCCAGCAGCACCACTCTGACACCCACAGCGTCTTTAGCCTCACCTCCTCCTTGAACTCAAACTCGGCTCGCACGTCCAGAAACAATTCCATTGCTGCTTCCAACAGGTCCCTGTCCGTCGGCTCCACCGACGACCACAACTCCCACCTGTACCGCTCCGTCTCCCAGGAGCACACCTTGGATCCGTTCCAAAGATCGAGATTGCCGGCCGACGATCAGGCCCAAAAGGCAAGGAAACCCGATGCAGACCATGTTCTCCGCCTGAAGAAACTGGCCCCAGACGCTCTCGCTGATCCCGCATCCTCAACAAAGAAACTGCCTGCGCAAGCCCCAAAACTTCCTCCCACAAAATTGTCTGTTCCCTCGCCAACTTTCATCCAACCCCCGGTCATCGTCACACCTCCCACAGAGAAGTCAAAGTCTGACGTCGAGTCCCCCATGCAACGTCTCCCCACCAAATTCGACAGGCAAAAGGGAAGCATTTTCGACTTGGATATGAACTTGAGCGAAATGGACGGCATCATCAAGGACGACCCTCCGTCAAACAACCTCTCCCTCAGCGTAACTCCTCCCTCCAACGCCAGTCCAGGCAGCGCTTCCGCAAAGCAGAAGCTCAGAAAGTCCTTTTCAACGGTAACCATGGACCAGTACCACGCACCCTGGAAAGCTCCAGATAGTTGGGACGTCAAAATTGAGTCCAAGCAGGACCAAACCTCAGAATCCTCCAAAGAAGACGATGAAGACGACGACGACGACGAATGCAACAAGACAGAGTCGGGTGATAACTCCGTGTCCGTCACAAAAGAAAGGTCCCTTCCCGTGCTATACGGATTCCGTAACTTACTGCATGTTCTTCCTGCCGATGCCGACAAGGGCCCAAATAACATCCTCCGTGTTTTCAGGGAAGACAACACCTTCACTACCATCTTGTGTCCGTTGGAAACGACAACATCCGAATTGCTTGCCATAGTCCAGCGTAAGTTCTTCCTTGAGTCCATCTCCAACTTCCAAATTACAGTCCACATAGGTAACTGTGTCAAGGTGCTCGAATCGTACGAGAAACCAGTCAAGATCCAAACTGGCCTCTTGGGTTTAAGTGGTTACACCGAGGCTGACAACCTCAGGATGATTGGTCGACAGGACTTGTCTTATGTCATCAAGTTCGTCATAGAGAACATATACTTGAGGAACTTGACTCTTGAAGAAGAAACCCAGCTTTCAAAAGACTATGTTGACGTTGACATCTCAGGCTTGAACTTGAAGAATATTCCTATCATTTTCCACCAGCATACCTATGAAATCGAAAAGTTGAACGTTTCCAACAATCCGTCCATCTACATCCCATTGGATTTCATCCAATCATGTAACAACTTGACCAACATTAACTTTGCCAGAAACGGTGCGTCCAAGTTCCCATTGAACTTCCTCGAGGCAAAGAAGTTGACCCACTTGAACTTGGAGAAGAACTTCTTGGACGAGATCCCCCACAAGTTTAGCCATTTGCAGAGCTTGACGCACCTCAAGTTGAATTCCAACCAATTGTCTCACTTGCCTAAGTCATTCGGAAAGTTGACCAACTTGGTCTCCTTGAATTTGAGTTCAAACTACTTTAATAGTTATCCTGAGCCTGTTAGTGAATTGGTAAACTTGCGTGATTTAGACTTGTCCTACAATGACTTGTGCCACGTTCCTGAATCCATTGGTAAGCTCACACAGTTGTTCAAATTGAACCTTTGTACAAACAAGTTGACCAAAACACTTCCACAGTACTTTACCAAGTTGGTATCTTTGAAAAGATTGGACTTGAGATACAACTCCTTGACTAATGTTGACGTCTTGGGTGCCTTGCCAAACTTGGAAGTTGCCTATGCTTCTAAGAACAATATCACGACCTTCAGCGACAAGGTCGAGAGCTTGAGATTGCTTCACTTTGATAGAAATCCAATCACCAACCTTCATTTTGAGAACCTTTTGCCCGTCTTGACCATTCTTGACTTGTCCAAGGCCAAAATTACCTCTATTCCAGCTCAATTCTTGACCAGAGTCCCTAACATTGAGAAGTTTGTGTTGGACAAGAATCACTTGGTTGATTTGCCAAAGGAGTTGGGAAGTTTGAACAAATTAGCATATTTGTCATTGTATGGTAACAACTTGCAGAGCTTACCAAGCACAATAGGTGAGTTGACCTCGTTGCAGTACTTGGATCTTCACTCCAACAACTTGCAATCCTTACCTGATGACATCTGGAACTTGAAGTCGTTGTCCTTCTTAAACGCATCGTCTAACATCTTATCTGCATTCCCCAAGCCACCTTATGCTGTTACGAAGCGGATTTCGTCAACTGCCTCCTTCAAGAACATGGGCGAGCCAGATGCAAACACTGAATTCCGCGAATTCAGAAAGGAGTCACCTCCCTTGACCTCCTCCTCACTTGCAGACAACTTATTGGTGTTGACCTTAGCTGACAATAGACTTAGCGACGATTGTTTTGCATCTATTTCTTTCCTTAACTCCATCAAGACTTTGAACTTGTCCTACAACGACATTCTTGAGATCCCAGAGGGTGCCCTCAGAAGGTTGACACAGTTGAATGAGTTGTACATCTCGGGTAACGACTTGACTTCGTTGCCTGCTGACGATTTGGAGACCTTAAAGCACTTGAAGTTATTGTATTTGAACAACAACAAGTTGGTTTCCTTGCCGGCAGAATTGAGTAAGTTGACCAACTTGCAGCATTTGGATCTCGGTTCGAACTTGTTGAAGTACAACATCTCCAACTGGCCTTACGATTGGAGTTGGCACTGGAACAAGAACTTGAGATACCTTAATTTCTCTGGTAATAAGCGTTTTGAAATTAAGCAGAGTCACATGAAGAATCCAGAGACAGGCCAAGACTTCGACAGTTTGTTAGTTCTCAAGAACTTAAAGGTCTTGGGTCTCATTGATGTCACCTTGACCACACCTCTTGTTCCTGATCAGAACTCTGAGATGAGAATCAGGACGACCGCTTCCGAATTAGATTCTATTGGGTATGGTGTCTCTGATACCATGGGAAGCAGGGAGGTAGTCTCTACTCGCGATATATTCATGCAAAAATTCAGAGGTAACGAGAATGAAGTGTTGCTTTGTTCGTTTGACGGAAAGGGCGGTACTGGTACTGTTGGGCACAGGATCTCTGCCTTGGCCAGAGGCTTGTTTGTGCCAACGTTTACAGAGGAGTTGAGCAAGACTCCAGATGTCAAGGACGCACTCCGCAAGACATTCCTAAGCTTGAACAAAGACATTAACGGGATTTTTGCAGCCAAAAAAAGTAACTCGTATAACCCAACCTCCAAGGACAGCATTGAGTTGTCGCTCCGTGAAGATTCGAACTCAGGGTGTGCTATTTCGGTGATATACATTAAGGATAAGAAGCTTTACACTGCTAATATCGGTGATGTGGGAATCATCTTGTCCAGAAGTAACGGTGACCACGTTGTTCTTTCCACCAAGCACGACCCAACCAACAGATCTGAATTTGAGAGAATCAGAGCTGCTGGTGGGTATGTTTCAGGAGATGGAGCTCTTGATGGAGCATTGGGAATTTCAAGAGGTGTTGGTTTCTTCAACTACCTCCCTCACACCAACTCGGATCCAGACATAATTGAGCTCGAGTTGACCTCAGCAGACGATATGATTGTGATGGCCACCAAGGGCTTGTGGGACTATATCACCAACGAATTGGCTGTTGATATCATGAGACAAGAAAAGGAAGATCCTATGTTGGCAGCACAAAGATTAAGAGACTATGCCATTTGCTATGGTGCTTCTGACAAGGTGGCAGTGATCGTTTTGACGCTTGGTCAACAGAGATCAAAGCACCTCAACGCTCTTTACAACACCATGAGAGACACAGACTTTATCAACAACAGAGGTAAGAGAAGAGACAGAACCATGATTACTGGTGATTCTCAGTTGAGAAGATTGGACGATGAAATCGAGCCTCCTGTGGGCGAGTTGGCTTTGGTGTTTACTGATATTAAGAACTCGACATTATTGTGGGACACATATCCTGCACCCATGAGATCTGCGATCAAGACACACAATGCCATCATGCGTCGTCAATTGAGAATTGTTGGTGGGTACGAGGTCAAGACTGAAGGTGATGCGTTTATGGTTTCGTTCCCTACGCCAACTGCCGCGTTGTTGTGGTGTTTCAATGTCCAGCAGAACTTGCTTACCGCCGATTGGCCATCGGAAATTTTAGAGACGGACCAGTGCTGCGAAGTTACGGATTCTCAGAACAACGTCATTTTCAGAGGGTTATCAGTTCGTATGGGTATCCACTGGGGTGCTCCAGTGTGTGAGCCTGATGTGGTTACCGGTAGAATGGACTACTTTGGTCCTATGGTGAACCGTACGTCGCGTATCAGTGCCATTGCGGACGGTGGGCAGATCACGGTCAGTTCTGACTTTTTGCAGGAGATCAACACATTGCATAAGATCCACGATGACTTCACTACGGGAACTGTATCGTTGCAGGACGCCTTCCAGGGCAACCCACAAGTTGCAGAAATCATTGGCAAGGAAATCAGAGGCATTGACGAAATCGGATGCAACTACATCTCCATTGGTGAGAAGAAATTGAAGGGACTTGAAACGCCAGAGAGCATCACCTTGGCGTACCCAGAAAAGTTAAAAATCAGATACGAAATGGCCAAGAAGAGAATGGCACAGTTTGAATCAGCACTCTACAGCACTAGAATCATTGGAGCATTGCCGGTCGAAGCCATCTACGGCTTGAGAACCATCTCGTTGAAGTTGGAAAACCTCGTTGCTAAGCTCGACGGTACTAACATTGGACAGGAAGGGTTCCAAGTGAACTCCTCTGGTATCTTGCAACAAGGCTCGGCGGCCTTGTTCAAGGACGTTGACATCATTGGTATTTTGAGTCACGTGGTGACCAGAATCGAGACATGCACGGCATCCTTGTTGATTAGACAGGAAGTGAGTCTTTCCAACGGAATGAGTGGAGAAATCGACTTTGCAAACGTCAAGCCTATCAACCTGGTGTTGCAGGAGTTGGAGGAGATTATGACTGAATACAGAAAGTTGAAAGGTCTAGGTGGGAAACTTTGAGGTTCATAAAAAGGATATATAAAAGATATTCAGTCGGAATAAATGTAAGCTGGCCATAATGCCAGCTCTTAGCATATCTGAATTGTAGTGGTAGAGCACCATTCTAGCGGTAGAGCATTCGTTTCTTCCGGCAAGTTCAGCTAGAACATTGTATGACTTTGCTGCAACTTGGCTTTTTCCAGAACTATCTCCAAATTATATTGGGATGTTCTACGTAGGTAGTAGCTACGTCAACCTCTCCAGGCTTTGCTCGTACACAATTTCAGGTTTAGCTGCAAAGTTATTGGTGCAGCTTAACAAACGTGCGGCTGCAACCGTAAATTGAAAAAAAAAATAATAATAATGGGGCACTATCTGGCGTCAGGACATGGGCATCAATCTGGATTTCTCTGCATGCCAATTACCGTGGCATTTACACGTCAAGTGTGAGAGAGATGTAATTGGGCGACTGCTTAGAGCACTAGACTAATCTTTGGTGATAACAGTGTCTATGGCTGCGGTCAAACGTGGACTGCTGTCCACGTACAGATTGCCAAGACCTGGCCCGCCTTTCTCCCACGTACGTGTTACTCACGCATATAGAAGGGAGACAACAACATGGCGAGGTGAAAGTCACACCTCAACGAACAATGTACGATCACTAATATTATATCTCCTTAGTGTGCATTCTGGAGGCCGTCACCCGCCAGGTGGCTCCGAGTAGAAGTGACACGAAATCAAAGAAACAGATGCGCAACTTGCCAAGACGGTAGGGTAGGAGCAAGACATGTAGAAAATCGGCATATTATTGAAGAATTTGCTACTAGAGGGAGTAGTGGTCACGTATATAGTCCCAGCCACCGTTGTTTTGTTGGTAGTGCAGTAGCCGGTTGGGAGAGGGTTGAGCGCAACGCCGTTCCGCGTTAGCGCAAGGAATTCGTATGGTACTTCGCATTTTCGAGGTTGTAAAAGTAATCAGCAAATGCCACAACCGTCACTCCGTGAGGCCTCGTACGGGCAGTCTCTTGGGCTCCGGAGCAAGTTTCAGGAGTCTGTGGGGTCTGAGAACCTTGTGGGAACGCCAGACCTTATCCACTGGGGGCGATACCACGGGACCCGCTCGTCCCAGTACACACAGAACGACTTTGTTAAAGAACAGATGACCGAATCCACCAAGAACGACGACGATGGATACATAGGTACTTACCATTTTATCAACGGGCTCTATCCCTCACACGCCTCGATCGAGCAGTATGTTTTAGACTGGGTGGGAATTGAAAGGAGAGACAACAAGTACTTCCTCACCAAGTCGTTTGGCGAATCAAAGCGAGAAATGGTGGTCACGTACTGCTGCTACAACATCTTCAACCGCTCAGACTTCCGGGCCCGCTACATCATCCACTTGAATGGCTCGCAAAGAAAGTCGCCTATCCAGGTGGACCGCTCCTACCTGATGATCCCCAACCCCAACCAGCCCGACAACCGGTTTCGGAAAACTTTTGCATATAATGGTCAAACTATAGAGAACATGCCCGAAGCTATCTGGGAAGAGTTGCGGGCATCCCAATTGATCAGGCTATTCACACAACTAGACGACCCTGCTACCCAATTGACTGGGTTGGTCAGCTACAACTACATTGATTCCAAGGACAAGCTCCTCGCTGCATTGAAGACCTTGATTGCCCACCTCCCCAAGGGCTATCTTTCTGGCACCAAGACAGGGTACGGATTAGCTACCTCGTGTGGGAACAAGGTGGAAATCACCAGAAAGACAAACTACTACAGAAACAACTTGGTGGACACCATTTTGCGCTTGTGTCAACTCGCGCCAGAGGCCTGCGTCTACGCAGCGTCGGAAATCAACGCTTTGGACGAAAACTGGGACTATGTGCTCTTGAAATTATACAAAGTGCATCGTGGCGCCAGCAAGGAAAAGGAATTTGTCGAGTTGATCTTCTCCCACTTGAAAAACAACTCACTCTACAACACCCAAACTGGGTTGATTCTCTTGGAGCAGGTCAAGTTCCTCATCTCCAAGGCAAAGTACACCTCGGCATTGTCCATAGCGAAGAAATGTATTGGCATATTATCCCTGGACTTTGAATCCTGGTACTACCTCACCTTGTGCTACATATTGATAGGCGACTATCTTCGAGCATTGAGTGTGTTCAACTCCATTCCCGTGGTGTTGAGCAACAAGCATAGAGAAAAAAGCGCGGAGTTTGTTTCTGGCATAAAAGACATGTACACCAGCACCTTTGTGTTCAGAGAGAGGAACGGAGACGAGCCTATTAGTGAGAAGACGTTCAGGAGCTTCTTCCCTGCTCCAGAATCCGGGTGCATCTCCAAACTCTGGAACGACCTATTTATTTTCAACCCGCACTTGAGGCATCCTATAGTCGGGCTGTACTTCTACGAGTCGCCCATGATCAATGCAACCCCGAAAGAACTAGCGTCTGTGGATCCCAACCTCACCAAGGTCTGTGGGCCCAACTCATTCAAGAACATTTTGGCCTCTCAGTCCTCTGGCATTGCAAACTGCTCGCTTTTGGACTTCTACAGAAAGTCGACCTGGGGGAGGTGCTACGACTTGCTCTCATTTTTTGTAGCTGTTGTTGGCTGGGACCACTTGATCCGCATCAAAGACGTGGTGTTCAGCACCTCCACCATGAAGTCGTCGTCTGGCGTCAATATTCCGTTTGTGGTGCACCACCAGTCGCAGCAGCAAATGAACTTCCCCATTGAAAAGTGGTTGGAACAGCTTTTCTTGGTCATATACGAGGACTTCAAGACCTTGATCTCTGTGTCGTCGGGCCAGAAGCAGGAACACAGTGCTATTGAGTGGGAAATGATGGGCTTGTTGGGCTGGTCCGTCAAGTACAAGCTCCGCGAAACAATAAGCTCCTTGATCACCAGCGTCATGGGTAGTGCCATGGAGGGAGGCTTTGACTACTTTGGGATCGTTCAGCTTCTAGAGATCTATGATGAGTTCTTTCTCAGCGAAGATGCTAGCATCGACGTGTTCCACGACGATTGCGACCTCAAATTCTACACCAACAAATTGATCTTGAAGTCGTCCAGCACCATATACAATGACTTTAAGCGCTCCTTGGTTGAAGAATACTTGAACTTGGAGTTTATCTTGTTGAACTTGATGAAGTTGGTCAGCTGGAACTTGAGATGGTACCAATATGCTCCCAACTCCTTGGTGATCAAGACTTTGTCGGGCTTGATCAGAAAGTACGACCTGATCTTCATCAGCACCAATTTCAGAGTAGTTTTTGAAAAGAACAAGAAAGTAAAGCTGCCAACAAAGCAAAGCTCCGGGTTTTTTGGAAAGTTGATGGGTACAAAAGAAAAGAAGGAATCTGGCGTCTACGAGTTTGAAGATTCTGATGGGATTCTTGAGCACATGCTCAAATTGATTGAGTTGGTAGAGTCTTTGGAAAGGTGATTGTAAATAGATTATGCGTTACATGGGACTAATACAACTGTCACCTTGAAAATTATTTGAATGTAGTCAGAAGCGAATAAACGGTGGATATGTGCCTCTGTTCCACTTTGATATTGTAAGTGTTCCCGAGATCGGGAAATTTTATTATTTTTGCAACAATTTTACAATATCCATCACGTTAAACAGAAAAGGGATACCTTAGAGACGACATATGTGCTTATTTACAATGCATTGAGGAATATATTCACTTATTCAAATGACTTTAAAAGTATACTTATGTGCTTATTTACAATGCTTTGTTGAACACCGCTATAAGAGCATTTTGCAAGCGACCGCAATCAACAACGGCTACGCCAGAAACCACATACTACACCTGGGTTAATCACAACTTAATTCACTATACACACATTGCTAAGAAAAGAAGCTTCATACCAGTAGAG
Source organism: Kodamaea jinghongensis (assembly GCA_030556895.1). Lineage (NCBI taxonomy): Eukaryota > Fungi > Ascomycota > Pichiomycetes > Serinales > Debaryomycetaceae > Kodamaea > Kodamaea jinghongensis. Next base: position 87,764 of record JAKTUX010000033.1, on the reverse strand, counting down.
CAAAATGATATCCGTTCAATCGCTTATTACTTTGCTCACCAGCAATTCACCTATTGCTTCTTCTTCTTGGCGTCAGCCTTACCCTTACCCAAGACCTTTCTTCTTTGCCTGATCATATAAGTGTAAAGCATGTAGAAGCCAGGTGGGTAGGTGGTCATAATAGCAATGATGGTGTACTTGTACCAAGCACCATAGACCTTTTCAGCTTCAGGCAAGGACAAGACAAGCATGGTGAGCTCGGAGAAAATACCGGTTGGGTACAACACGTAAAAAGTGGAGTAACGCAAGTAGGTCAACCAACTTGGAACACTACCCTTCAAGTTGGCAGCATAGTATGAGTATCTAATGATTTCGGTGATGGACCAACTCAAACACAACATAATGTACAGCCAGTGGAAGTTGGCTGGAGAGTTAGGCAAGACTTGCATAACACCAATTGCAATCATCAATCTGGACATCACCTGGGTCAAGGTGGTGAAGATTGGAGATTTGACGTGGCCTGCAATTGCATTGTACACTTCAATGATAGCAGCAAGTTGAATCCCTGAGGTGATCTTGTTTGTCAAGGTGAACAATTCTGGTTGCCCAACAGTGACAGAGAGAATCACAGTGTTGAAAAAGATAATCGACCATGCGGAAGCTGACACGGAGTTGTAAGAAATTAACCACCTCTTTGGGTGCTTTTCTTCAGTTGTTGTTGGTTTGCTGCTCATGGTGATGATCGACAAGTGAGAAATAAAATGAATGTGAATCCTTAGAACGCGACTGAAAATGTTGGGACTGCGTACGATAAACAATACGCCCAAAGTAGTGTGAGGGAGCATATGAAACTTTAAACTGTGTTAGTAATTGAAGAGAACACATTAGCAATTGATACTCATGCCTTTCAGTTTGTGTTTTAGGTGGACGGGAGACCAAAGGACCATTCTCTCGATGGTGCTTTTCACCGAACCTTGGTGTACTTTGCCACCTTCTGCCAGTGTATTGTAGTCGTTGGTAGCTGGTTTTGAGACTTTCCAAATCGTGAACTATCCGAATAATCGAGAGATTGTGTCCATCTTCTAAGAAAATGGACTGGCTGCAAACAGCAGCTTCAAAATTGGAGAGGTACAGTTTCTGCCAGGGAGGAACGAGCAAATTGCAAATGTCCGATTTGCAACACATTCAAAGCAGCTGAATTACAGGAATAAAATCTTACTCTGATGAATTGAAGGAATACCCACTTTAGAGAGGATTCTGGAGAGAGCCGGACTCTCAACGGATCCTGCACAAGGTTTGCTCACATTACCAATAGTACTAGGAACAATAGGGAAAGATACTACTGACAGACAACGGCAACCTATGTATGAGCTTATTTTTGTGCATACTCTCGGAAAAACCGTGATGCTCTTGTACCGGGCAGCTAGACATGCACGGAACCCAGCATCAAACCCGCATCGAAGTTCCGTTAAATTTGCTCATTAGGTAGCAGACAGAAATTACTCGACCAACTTTAGAAGGCAATTTGAACGTCATCAGCCAAAACGCAGCCCAGTGGTAAGTATCTATACGACTGAGACAGCTCAGGTATAACTACGCACTCGCACGGCGCCTTGTCCTCCTCACTTGTGGCACACAATATTTGCAGCCATTCCGACAATTGTGCAAACGCCCCCAATGCTGCTCAGCCAAGTGAATTCACAATAATGGAACGACATAATGCATTATGTTGGTGGAAAACTCGGTTGCTTTACGAATTGGATGCCCTAAATGTCTAGTATTATCATTCTTGTTCAACGACAGCACTAGAAAACTTTTGATCTACTCCCTCAGCATTTTAATTCACAGAGAGGGCGCTGCACCGTTCATTATGTGCACCATATCTGCCGAACCACCTAGATCGGTGCCTCCACAATTATAATTGTTTCTACACCGGAAATATGATACTTCCGACGGGGTGAGCAAATATGTCCTCTTAACTTCTACACCCCAGTGAGGGCATGGCTACCCTACGCTGTACGCCTGATGATTGGTTGTGCCTTGGGCGCACACCTAGTGCTTACTAATGTTACCTCCACACTTGAGGAGAGGCTGAGCGGCTAAAAAGTTAAATGCTCCCTCCTGGTAAACGAAGCAAGATTTCCGAACGGCTGGGTACACGTTCGTGATACCAACAGTCCCCACAGACAAACCTGGCGGTGGCTCGTGTATGAAGACAAAAAGTTATTGTGCACACCATTGCATCCCCTTCGCCGTTGCTTATTAATGGACGGCAAACAAATTACGTCAGGTTGGTCCGTCTCCTAGGTTGCAACTCCGTTTGCATTGTGAGAAAGTTGCAGCATTCATTAATAATCAATACGCAAGAAAACACACATGGAAAAGACTTATAAGAACAAGCTGATGCCTTGAAATATACATCTAACATCAGCTATGAGCAAAGAAGAAACACTGAGCGAAGAGCAGGACCACAATTCAGACTTGGAAAAGCTCTCCATTGAGCCTCCGGATGGAGGGTACGGATGGGTGGTTTCCTTGGGTGCTATGCTTGCGATGTTTTCCACTTGGGGTTGTAACGCTGGATACGGTGTTTTCCTAGACTACTACTTGTCTCTGGACTCGTTCAAGGGCGCTTCTCAAAAAGATTATTCCTTGATTGGAGGAGTCGTCTCGTTTTGTGCAGCTTTCTTAGCACCAGCCCTGGCATTTTACCTTAAGATGGTGGGTTGCAAGACCGTTCTATTCACGGGTTTAGTAATTCAGACAGTAGGATATTTGTTGGCTTCATTTTCCACCGAGTTCTGGGAAATCTTTATGACCCAAGGAGTTATTGTTGGTATTTCATTTGCAATGGTTTACTTACCAGCAGCATTGGTGCTTCCAACGTGGTTTACTACGAAAAAGGCTACTGCGTTCGGAATGTGCTTCCTGGGCACGGGGCTAGGAGGAGTGATTTTCTCAATTGCCATCCAGAAGGTAATTGACCAAACAGGAGACCAGAAGTGGGCACTTCGGATGGTTGCATTCGTGAACTTTTTTGCAACCTTTGTCGCATTTGTTGTGCTTAAACCATTTAACCAGAAGCAGCCACCATTGAAAGTCACATTTACAAAGGAGTATATGAAGGAAGCATTCTACACCTCATGTGACATGACATTCTTGTTCAAGTACTATGAGACGTTTCTCTTACATGTGTGGTATGCGTTTGCGCTTCTTGGATACTTTATGTTGTTATACAATGTTGCGCCATATGCGACTACCGTTGGGCTAACTCACACTCAAGGGCTGAACTTGACGTGCATTTTGAATGCGTTCCAAATTCCAGGAAGACCTCTAGTTGGGTATGCGTGTGATGTCTACGGCAAAACTAGCGTTGTCTTTTTGGTGTGCCTTGTCTCTGGGATATTAGTATTGGCGGTGTGGATCAATGCAACGAGCTTTGGGTCTATGGTTGCCTTTTCTCTTCTCATTGGGTTGGGCTCTGGAGTAGGATCCACCATGGGAATGCCAATGACTGCTTATTTGCTAGATGACGAAAGGGGAAAGAGAATTCCCGCTGCATTCGGAGGGTTGAACGCATACTGTTCACCTTTTGTGTTAGTTTCGGGACTCATTGCCTTGTCATTGAGAACTTTAGGAAGCAAGCGGCCGTACTTACATGCACAGCTCTTTTCTGGGATATGTTTTTTGGTGGCAGCATTGGCATGTTTGCTACTTAGAGAATGGGTTGTCAGAAGAGACCTCAGAAGAAAAAGAGAAGCTCACCAAGAAGGTGATGGAAAAGAGGAAGAAATGAAGAAAATTGACAAGTTTTTGGAGAGAGGATTACGTCCCTTCTTAATGCGGTGTATTTATTTGATGAGGGTATAATCGAGAGCGGAAGAACATGCTGGTGTCTTTTACAGATGTTGCTTGAGTGCAATAGATTTAACTTCCAAGTGCACCCGATGGATGTTCCGTTTTCGCACCCAACTAACTGCGAATTATGATATATTTCCGTTCCTGACGACCTTCACACTACTTCGATTAAACCGAACAGCTATGGAACCCACTCATTCGCACCACTTTCACTACCAATGCGTCCACCACTACATTCGATCGTTAACATTGAACTGGCTGTGTTTCTCAAAGCTCTATAGGGTAAAAAATGGTTCAACCCACAACGCTGTACAAAAGCGGTAGTAGTGCTCTCACTGGAGATTCCAAGTTCAACTTCAACAGTGTGCTTGGGGTGTTCAAGCCCTATGTGGCGATCAATTTGATTGATCAGTAGACTGTAATTGCACTGCAGAGTTACCAGTTCCTCGGCCGCGTTTCGCATTTGATGGTAATCTTAAACTTGCTGAGGGGAGAAGATAAGAGTACCCATACGTGCAACTCCGGGAAGACCTAAGGAGCCGGCACACCCGAATTTTCGAGTAGGTGCAAACCTCGGTAAAAAAGGGTAGGCGACAGAACCTGGGGGGCGATCAAAGTAGCGAAGTGGTGCCTCACCATCGAGGGTCGTTGGGGGATCCACGGCGTCAGTGCAAGTAAGTGCGTAGATTGAAGTTTGTGTACGATTCGAGTCGCACCCTTCCTTGTTGCCGAGGAGAGTCATCCGGAGTCATCTACATAAGTTGATCATGATCGAAATACAATTACTATGTACAAGAGGATGCACCAACTCTGGTCGGATTACTTAGAATACTTTGACAAGAGTTGGGCCAAACTTGATTCATCGCCAGCAATTATATTTTGGTCCCAATCAACTACCAAAGGAGCCTTGAAAATGTGCTCTGGGTCTTCACTCTCCAAACCTTCGACCTCTCCATCCGGATGGTGTTTCAGCTCGATGGAGTTGTTGAACACCTCGTAAATTAAGTTGTACTCACCTTCAGAAAACACCTTGGTAGGCTCCACACCTTTCATGGTGACACTGCCCTTGTCTTTCTTGTGGAACTGATCGTACAAGAAGGGGTAACAGCTGTTTAAAAGATGCTTGCTGTTGTTGTCACCAACGCAATTGGTAAGAACCAGCTGGTATTGGTCAAATGTAGGCATTTTGTTGGACATCAAGTCTATTTGGAACAAGTGCTTCTTCCCCGAGTTCAATTGGGCGTCTGCTTTCTCCAAAGTGTTGTAGAGCACCTTCGAGAGTGGCAATTTAGTATTGTGGAAAATACTAATAGTAGCAGGAGAATGTTGTAAAGATCTAAAAAGAGACATTGAATAAATATGGAAGGTAGTAAGGGCCAAGCGGAAGAAGGCAAAAGCGTTGTTATTTATAATCCTTATCAGGAGTCGGACTTTTAAGACCGTATGGGATGTTTCAGTCGGTAAAAAGGATCCGGGTCACTCTATTAGCAGATCATGTGCGGGCGGCCCACGTGAATGAAAAATGAAACGTTTCTGCGCAAAACAAAACAACCGTGGCGGCACAAAAAATTGCCTGTTTCGTCGAATTCAGTGCATGTGACATGAGTCACGCCCGCCGCCGATCACGCATACTGTTCTTTTTTTTTGCGTATGTGGCGGCTGCCACAACCTTATCAGTTTACAAGTAAAATTACTTAGTACCAGCAACATGTGTAGGTTTATGATCTTCAAAGGGCGTGAAAGCATGGTGCTTTCGGACCTTCTTACGAAACCGGCACATTCTATCATTAACCAGTCGTTTGACTCCAGATTACGGTTGGATATGAGGAACCCCATCAACGGTGACGGGTTCGGTGTCGGCTATTATTCATGCTCATCACACGACACTCCATGTGTGTTCAAGGCCATCACTCCAGCATGGAACAACGTCAACCTCAACAACCTCTCCATGTGCACAGAGTCCGACCTTGTTTTTGGCCACGTCAGAGCCTCCACCCACGGGATCTTGTCCGAGACAAACTGCCATCCATTCTCATACGGCAGATACTTGTTTATGCACAACGGAGGGATTTCAAGCTTTGAAAAGATAAAGAGAAAGCTAATCAACCACTTGGACGACAAGTACTTTCTTTTCATCCAAGGGTCCACCGACTCTGAGTGCTGTTTTGCACTCTTTTTGGACTGTGTGGAAAAGATGGGGTTTGATCCTGCCGATGTGTCGGTTGAGTTGACTCACAAGCAGTTGAGAGAAGCCTTGACCAAAACAATAGAACTCATTAAGAACTGGCAGGTGGAGATTACAAACGAGCCTTCTCTTCTTAACTTTGCTGTCACCAACGGTGAGTCTGTCGTTTGCCTGAGGTACGTCACTTCTAAGACCGATGAAGCTGCGTCTTTGCATTTCAGTACTGGCTCCAAATTCTTTGAGTATGAACCTGGTTTGTTCAAAATGGAGAGATTGAACAGGTCACAAGACGTCATTTTTGTTGCCAGTGAGCCGTTAACTTTCGAGCGTGGTGACTGGATTTGCGTTCCCTCCAACACTTTGATCACCATCACCAAAAACAACACTGTGTTGATGCATCCTATTGAAGACGAGTTCTACGACGCTGCCATGCATGAAAGATCGTCTGGTTTTGCCATGAAGAAGGGTCTTATGGGTGGCGTTCCTCAAAAGGTCCGCATGCAAACCACCCCAGTCAAGCCAAAGGACTCCTTGACGGAAGTCACGTCTCCTGTCTCCGTCATTCCTCCCTTGGAAAGAGAAGGTAGAAAGCCCGCTCTTGAAACTTAGATAATGTATATATGGATATTATGGATTAAAGTTGTGAACACTTGGCAAGAAGAAATCGTAGGGAGCTTGTGTACCGAAGAAAGATACGAATGCAAAGTAAGGGGCCGAATGCAGAGTAAGGGGCTTGCTGAGATTCCGAGGGTGGTTGCGACCGGAACAAGACGTTACGTAGCGTGGTGATGTTCAGCTGCAGTGCCCCTTACGTATACTGCGCCGAGTTTGCTGTTTCTTGCTGTCCCGGCCGTTGATGGCTGCAAAAAAAATATTGAGTACGCGCCGGCAAAAATGTGCGCTAAAAGAATCTGTTGCTGTTCTGTTGGTGGTTATTCAGTGTGGTTATTCTGAGTAGTTATATTCCGTTGGTAGTTATTCTATTAGTGATATTATGGGGTTGCTACAGGGTCAAACTTTTCTCATTGTATTCATTACACATCATGTCTACTTAACCCTTACTAGCAGACCTAGTAAGAACATTACTCTTTTCGTCATCCTCGTCGGAACTGCTCTCCTCGCTGCTCAACTCGTCCTCCTCGTTCAACTTTAGCAAGGACCCTTCACCGTCATACAAAGGATTTGTCTTCTTATACGACAAGCCGTCATCGTTCGGATCGATATATTCGTCGTCATCGTCTTCATCCTGGGACGACAACTCGTTTGAATCATTAATGAATTCCGTGTTGGTGGTCTTGGTCAATTGGCCAGACATGTAATTAGTTAAATGGTCGTCCTCGTCCGATTCACTCTCATCGCTATCAAAACGATTCTCCTCCTCCTTCTTGTCGATTATTAAAACATTTTGAAAGTCTTCTGTCATTTGGTCATTATCAAACACATCTTCTGTGGTCTCGTAGTCCTCTTCCTCCTTGTCTTCTTCTTCTTCCTCACCTCCCAATATGGCGTTATACTTTTCCCTAGTATCGTACAAGACCTGGCTAACATATTCTTCCCAGACCTCGTCCTTTAATTTAACGTCTATAAGTTCGCTCAAAGAATTGGTTGGGTATAACTGGATGAATTTGACAACTTCCTCTGCAATCAAGGTCAAGTGGCCCATGAATCCCAATCTCAAGCCATTGTGGCTCTCTTCGTAGTCGGTGCACAACTTTTGTCCTTCAATGATCTTGTTGGTGATGTCTCCCAAGTGGAACAAGTCGATGGCCAAGAACTTGTTGAAGCCAATGTCCATGGACCCGTTCAACACTTGCTGCACAATATCAAAAACAACGTTATGCAAAAAGTTGTTCCAGGGGAACTTGAAAAACATCGACAAGATATTGGAGATGATCTGCGTGTCAAACAAGGAGATCTTCAAAAAGTCTCCGACAACAGGGTTTGCTCTGATTTGCTCCTCCGTTAAGTTAGTATTTGCGTGGGGCTCTTCCTCGTCTTCCTCGTCGTCGTGGATTCTCGAGTTAAAGGAGTCAATGGTGTCGTCCGGGAACTCGTCGTCGTCCTTCTCGGGCAAGTGCTCCTTTGGCAAGACAATGATCTCGTTGTACTTGAAGCTGATTGGATCGTACTCCTTCATTTTCTTTCTCAACTCGTCTCTTTGCTTGACAACGTCAAAGCCCTTGTTGTCGTTCAACAAGGCCATGTTGGAGCAGTGCAACAATTCGGCTATCAACTCGCAAATCTTGAATCTTTCAAAGCCAAGCGGCTCGATTTCTCCAAACGGAGTTCTTAACTTGTTGCCCTTGTACTGCGGGTTCATCATTAGTTTGTTAAATTCGTCAATCTTGCCGCCAAACACCTTCAATAAGTGGCCCAAGTAGATTGGGTCTCTACCAGTTGGAGGATGGGATTCTAAAGTAATGTACATCACTGGTAAGATGTCGTAATCCGAGTTGTTCTTTCTAATAATTTCTATAATGATTCCAACCCCGTTTGCTAATGCGTACCCTCCTTTGAGCATGATGTTGCACAAATTTTCCATTTGCTGGTAGGAAACCAACTCCCTGGTCAACTCGTTAGGGCCGATGGTGGAGTTGTCTGTGTTGGAGTTGGCCGAAATAGTGATCAATGCTTTTAAAAAGTCTGCTGCGGACAGTTGCTGTATCAAGAGCAAGTCAAAGTCCCCTTCCTTCTCGTTAATGTCCAACAGCTCGATCAACTTGGGAATCAATCCTTGCTCTTGGAGAAAATCTATAATTCCAGTCAGGTTGTCTGGCTTGTCTGTGGAGATCAATTTGAGTAAAAAGTCCATCAATGGAGGGTTGGACAAATGGTTCATAAACTTCTCAACTAGGTTGGGCTGATGGTCTATAAGGTAAGATATCATTTCGTCGCATTTCATGTCTAAAAGGTGTTCCATGATTTTCATAAAGTACGTGGAGAGGTTGATGGAGAGAGGCTCTGTCGAGTCGAGTGTGGACCAGAGCTTGTTGAGGCTCTCCACCGACTCCATCACGGTGTCTGTGAGGGACCAGACGTCGGCAGAAAGAATCTCGGCCGCTATGGTAGCTCTGCGTGTGGCAACTTCCTCTGGGGTTTCGTCCTCGTTCTCATCGTCGTCGTCGTCTTCGTCAAGAGTGTGGTCCTTGTGCTTGTCGTCGCTGTCGTTGTCCTCGTCCAACTCTTCGTCTAGGTCGTCGTGGTCCTCGTCCTTGTCCTTCTTCAATTCCTCGTCCTCCATATCTTCTTCGTCCGACAAGTTGGAGCTGGGCAAGATCTCGTCCTTGATCTCGTCCACCTTGGTTTCTTCCTCTACCGACATGTCTTGCTGCTCTGTTTTCGTCTCCTCTCCCAGATCAACAGGCTCGTCCCCCTCCTCGGATGCGGCTTCTTCTGCTGCTTTGTCAACAACATCTCCCTCCTTGACAACCAAGTCAACCAAGATCTTCAAAACGGTCTCGTCCCTCAAGAACTCAACCAACATGGGATTGTTGGAGAGTAATTCCTGAAATAAATCCTTTTCATCCATCAATTTTAAAAAAACTTCAAGTGTATGCTTGCTGGACGTCCCATATTCATCTTGAGTCACCGCATGGTTCTCCAATAGCGAAGATATGTTGGACATCGACAGAAATCCATTATTAAATTTCCAAAACGATCCAGACATGCTTGGTTGGGTCTGGATGTTGCTGAGCTTGTTGTTCAACAATTAAAATTTTTTGTGTGAGGAACGACGAACAGCGCGAGCTTGCAAATCCAATGTATGACAACATACAACTTTTACTAATCAGTTTCCCCCCTACGTGTCTGCATATGTCTTTCTTACTAACACACACACACCATTAGAAGAGTTTCGAACACACGGCTCCTACGACTGGTACTTCTGCAAGTGTGTATTAGAATCAGCTTACAACACAATATCCACGCTACTGCTATGCTGTTACATTTGGTAGCTGCAAAAAAAAAATAAAAAAATGAGCCAGATGGATAGAAGGACCGGGGCAAGAGAGACGTTTAACCATTCCGTTGTGTCATCTAGAAACCGCACAATCAGGGAGTTAAATTGGAAACGGCCTTGTAAGCACGCACGTTGATCATGGGCAACGACAGTTTGGTCGTTGCTATTGTGGATTTCGTGTTATCTCAAAGTACTAGCCAATTGGAGCCTGGGACGAGAGTACCAGTGCTTCATTGTGATCCGACGGCATTCGCGCAAAACATACAAGCCGTGAAAAGGACAAGGGGGAGCCGGGCTCGAATAACACCACTTCAGCCTTCCTTCCGTCCTACGCCTGGGTGGATGCTCTGCGGCCTGTACAGTCTCTTGCAGCCTTCCCCTTCGGCTAGATGTTATCGCCGAAGAAACAATATGCGACACGAAGGATGGCTGAAGAGCATTCACTGAGAAACTACGAATTTAGACCATTGGGAATGTCTGTCCTAACGAGACATGGATACCGAGGAAAAGCTTCTTGAATTGGGAGTGGTTCCTTGGAGTAAAAACGTAGATTTACCTTGCTGGAACTGGCAGACGTTGCTGTCTCAGGGGGGGGGGGGGGGGGCTCAATCGCAGGCGGTCCAAGTTTGCGAGTTGGGGTATGAATTACAGAATGGATTGATGTCGTGTGATATCAATGACCACTGGACGGGGACCTCCAGGTATACTCAGAGGCGGGGCAACTCTATTTGATTGTTTACCAGAGCATTGTTGCTTTGGTTTTTTGGAGTTCGATTACGTGATTGTGCTTGTGTTTGTTTCAGCTTTGCGCAAGTGAGGAAGTATTTCCTTTGATATGGAGATGAGTGGATATGAGTGGAGTATAATGGCTCAAACGATTTATATCGTTCAAAGAAACTGTTGACTGACGAGGTCGAAAGGAAATTTGTGTGCTGACCTTCATTGTTTGAGTTTCGGCCAGTAGCACCCACTTGTGATTGTTTGCCAGTACAATTCATCAGGCGGACTATCGTGAACGATAATTTCAGTAAACAAATATTTGATTGGAAACCTTTAAAGTGATCGAATAATTGTGTGGATACCTTTAAAGTGATTGGTCCGCTTGCATACCTTGACGTGTGGGTCCCATGAAAGTGATGGGTCTGTGAAACTGGAACATGAACGATCTGCTGTGAATAACTACATGGACCCTTAACTGAAAGATCGCTAGGCAGAAGATGTCAGTAATGACTAAAAACAAGGGGGATAAAGACAGAATCTTGTCGAATCGAACTGTGACGTCCGCCAGAACCCTAGTGTAGAGAGCTTAGCGACCGTTGGTATCACGTGACATTGTGATCCAGCGCCGGATGTGCCCAGAGCCGGGCAAGAACAGGCATCGCCCATCTCTGTTGGTTTCAGTGTGCTTCTCGTTGTCCTCACAGCACCAGTAGCCTCATTTGCTGTAGTTTCTCTGCCTCTCACCACTACCTCTAACCAAACCATTTTACTGCGACATCGAAAATTTTTCACTAACCAACCATGTTTTCCTTAAGAAGCGCTGTGCAATCCGCGAGGATGACCCGTACCATGGCCACCTCTGCATTAAAGCCATCTTCCATAACCAAGTCGGACCTTCTTCCACTCAAACTCAACTCCAACGGATCAGAGCACTTGTATGCCATCTTCAAACTCCACAACATGCCATACCTTGTCACCAAGGGTGATAAGGTGTATCTACCATTTAAATTGAAAAACGCACAGATCGGCGACCAATTGAACTTGAACAATGTCACTACCCTTGGGTCTCCAGACTATACCTTCAACGACGATGCTGGTATCAACCACGAATTGTACTCCTTGAAAGCTAACGTGCTTGAAATCACAAGAGAACCATACTACGAAGTCACAAGGACAAAGCAAAGATGTAGAAGAATCAAAACCTTTCCTGTCCAACCATTCCAGACTGTTTTGATGATTGAAGAGTTGAAGTTGAACTAGCTACTTGTATATAATAATAGATTTGAGGGTTATGAATGTAGGTTCTACCACACCAGCTCCATAAAACCACGACCACCTGCTGTAGCATAAAACACTATCCGAGAAAAGAGGATCATTTCTTTATTGCTACTTGATTGGTTTTGTTATTATTCTATTGAAGCACTTGGCATACTGAACACTTGACAGCTAGTGCACCACCGTACATTCTACAAGATTTCAACTCCTCATGTATAATAATGATGAATTTTACGACTTCTATCAGTAGGTACACATTTCACTGCATATTCCCACTGGATTTCCACCTAAAATGTAGTGACATTTAAAAACTACGTGAATTAATACGGTAATGTTAACCTCTATTCTGTCATTATACCCAAAATTACAATTTTATTAGAATTATGAACTCATAATACTTCATTCAATATTCGTAATCCTCTCATTAATTATGACAGGATTTCACTTTTTAAAACGTACATCAATATATTTCTTGTTTTGATACTCATTCTGAGTGCTGATTGAATATTTTAAAACTTATATTAATGCTCTTCAAGACTTTATCAATACTCTTTAAAAGTTTATCAATACTCTTTAAAAGTTTATCAATACTCTTTAAAAGTTTATCAATACTCTTTAAAAGTTTATCAATACTCTTTAAAAGTTTATCAATACTCTTTAAAAGTTTATCAATACTCTTTAAAACTTCATCAATACTCTCTGATACTTTTCAGCGATCCCTCCTAACTTAATTACTTCACACACATACTCTTCCGGGAACATTTGATCATCTTACCCAACTTTGTCTCGCTAAAGACAAATTCCTCCAATTGCATGAAGGGATGGCTCAACAAGTCTTTAGCCATAGGTCTCTCGTCAGCATTGATGGTAAAGCACTTGTTGATAAAGTCTCTGGACTCATCGCTAATCTCAATGTCGTCTGGAATTGGAGGAGCCAACTTGGTTTTCCCGATTTTGTAGATGGCACTTACTACAGCTTCATTGGACCAGGGTCTCTTACCAGCAAACATTTCCAAAACAACACATCCCAAGGACCAGATGTCTACCTTGGCACTGTAACCTTGTTTTTTGTTTTCCACGATACTGTCGATGACTTCGGGAGCCATCCAGAAAATCGTACCTTGCATGGACATCTCCAGGTTGTTGACATAAATATCCTTCAGCTTCTTGGAGATACCAAAGTCGGAGATTTTACAGGTTCCGTCAATCTCAATCAACAAGTTGTCGGCCTTGAGGTCACGATGGACTATGCCGTTGCTGTGGATGTACTGCAAGCCTAGCAAGACCTGCTTGGTGATGAATCTGATCAAGGGCTCTTCAAAAGGCCCAATGGACTTCATGCAGGACGATATCGAGCCTCCACCCACGTACTCCAAGAACATGCTGTAAATGTTATCCTTCTGCTCGTATCCAAGGTACTGGACAATGTTGACATGGTCCAAGTCCTTCATGTTTTCGATTTCTTTGTGGAGTGCGTCGCTACCGCAGAGGGCGTCTGCCTTATCTGTGCCTGGAAGAGCAGGCTTCACTTCGACCTGCTTCACAGCTAACATCTCACCGTTGGTGACGTTCATACCAAGGTACACCGATCCAAAGGATCCTCTGCCAATCAACTCACCCTTTATCCATGCGATCTCCTCGTAGTCTGCGTTCTTGTTGTTTCTGATTTTACTCACGACACCCTTTTCGATTTCCACGCTCGTGACTTCGTACACCTTCTGGCCCCACATCTTGGTGTTAGACCGGTGGAGACTACCGGAGGGCAGGTTCTTATCGCCCGGCACAGGCTGGACCTTCTTTATGGTGGCTAACTCTGGGTGGAGCTTCTTTCTGGCCTCGTTCGCAACACCTCTGATGGTCTTCATTCTGCGGCGGAGCGGCTGAGCGTCTGCCGAGTAGAAGATTTCGTCATCCAGTGGCGGGTGCACTGGTGAGATGTTGGCGTTGGAAAAGGTCTTGGAAATGGTGGGCTTGCGGGTTGGTGGAGGTGGAGGGGCCAAGGTTCGTGTCAACATTGGTGATTCTGGCGAGTCGTCAATGATCGGCTTGTCAAGGTTAGTGTGTGGGAAATACTTTTCCAAGTTGTCGTACACTTCCTCGATTGGAGGTCTCACCTTCATAAGATCCTTCTTCATTGGTTTGAGAAAGAAGTCGTCATCCTCGACGCCCGTAGGCTCTGGTGCAGTCTTCTTGACGGGCTTGAGGAAAAAGTCGTCTACTGCGTCAGGGAAGGGAACACCTTTGAAGAGGTCCTCTTCCGGCGCAGGAACGTCTGCGAAAAGGTCCTCTGGGGCCTTGCGGCCCGGCTTGGGCGACACAGGTGTGTTGGAGCGGGATACTAACGTAGATGACGAGACGGTGGGCGCAAGCAGCAAGGAGCCAGCAAGCGGCGAGCCCGACCTCGAGGGCAGCAGTGTCAGAGGTGCTTGGAGCAGCCCACTAGGCAGTGAAATGTGTGGAGACCCACCGAGACCAGCAAGCGAGGCCAACGCTGGAGGTGCGGATATGGCGCTCGCGGCTGCAACGGAAATGTTTGGAGTGCTGCTTTTTTCATGCGCGGTTGCAGGTGGCTGCGAAATCGTTGGGAAGGTGGTGGTAACATAAAGTTCTGGGGTCCTCTTGCTGAACTTGGACTCTGTCGAGTAGGAACCCTTGGAGGCTCTGGAGCTTCCCCTGGAAGCATCACTTCTGGACCCGCCAGAGCTGCCACGGGACGGATCGCTGCGCTGGGAGTCGCGTGAATTCATTCTGCGGAGCAGCCGACTCTTGGTGCTCATCGTTTTGTTCAATGGAGGAGGTGGTGCTCTTCTCTTGGCTATGATGGAGGCTATTTTGGGCTCGATTGTGGTCAACGTCACTGGCGACGAGGAGTCTTTGACACTTGACGAGTATATGTTGGGTATAATCTTAGGTGCCTTTGTCTCGAACGGCGACTTTCTGCGCTTATCGAAGTCAATTTCCGCGCCATTGTTGCGGATCACCTTGAAGTTCTCTGTATTGATGGATAACTTGGGTGCCTCCTCGGTCTTCTTGTCCTCCTTTATCTTCCCGAGGGACTCCTTGAAGTTCCAGTAGTCGACCTTGGGGTCCTTGGTCTGCTGGAGAAGGTACTGAGGAGTGAGTGGGTACACATGTTCCTCGTCGTTGAACGACTTGGAGTCGCTGGAGGTCGTCGACATGGTGTTGGTGCCGGGCGACGACAACTCCTGCTTGATGAAAAACTTATACCCTGGCTCTCTCATTAAGTTGAGGAGCATGTGGTCAGGAAGTGCCTCTCCCTCTTTGCTGTTCAAGTCAGTCAAGTGGAACGTAATGCTGCCAATGTTGATCAAGTCCAAGAGTTTGATCACCTTGTTCTTCAAAACGATGGCATCTCTGAGCTCCTCCTCTGCTATCAGAAGCACCGAAAAGCTCTGGTTGTCCTTGGTGACCAACGTGACAAACCTGCGCTGACTCTCGTCCTCCTTGGGGAGATACTGCAGGTCGATGCTCTTGCGGCGCTTCTCAAATAAGTCGTCCAAATTAAGCTCCACACTCACGGGGGTGTTAACATCTTCCTCGTGTTCTGGAATGCGAGGTGGTTTGGGCTTAAGTGGAGTGGTACCTGAAACATTGGACGAGAGCGACGACGACGTAGATGTAGATGTAGGCGTCTGCTTGCTCACCTCTGTCTTGTCTCTGTACTTACGAAGGGTGCTGAACAAACCGCCCTTATTCTTTTGCTTGGAGGGCTCCTTAACAGGAAGTTTGCGCTCAAGCTTCGACTCGCCGGAAAGCCGTCCCTCTGTGTCCTTTGCGCTGGGGGACGTGGACAAGGCCGGCGGCGGCACGCTTCCGCTCGGTGCCCGGTAGTGCTTTCTGAAAAACTTGGTCGACAAGTTGTCCTTGCTCTTGTACCCTGGGTCAATGTAGGAAAAGGGCCTCTGTTTGGGCTGCGCTTCTTGGAGCTTATAGATGGGAGTGGACTTGCGGTACTCTGATTTTGCAACCAATACGGGCGACTGCGACTCTTCCCTGGGGTCTTCACCTTCGGCCTTGAGGAGCTCAATAAACCTTTCTACAGTGCTGTTGCTGTCGTCAGTAACCAAAAACTTGGAAAACTGCTTCCAGATGTTGGAGTCTCTCTCAAAGTTGGCCAACTCCAAGAACCTGTTTCCCGAGATTTCATTTTTTCTGAAGGTGTCTTTCCACGACTGGTTGAAGTTGTGCATCTCCAACCACTTGACGACGTTGTTGATGGGCCACTTGTTGGTTGCCTGCGAGCTTTGGTTCATGGCATACCGCAAGAACCGCTTGTCTTTGCTGTTTTTGTCTGTGATGGTGCTTGTCGAGGAGTTGGATATGGTTGAGGATTCGGAACCAGTGCGGATGTGGCTCTGTGTCGGAGGAATAAACTGTGTTACGGGCGAGATGTTCGTAGGGGAAGACTTGTCGTGCTTGAGGCTGGGTATTCTGTGTAGCTTTTCCTCGCTCTTGGTGTCGACAGAGCTTTTACTGTAGTTGTACCCACCGATGATGGAGCCTAGTATGTTTGAGGTCAGACTGTTTTCGCTGGAGCGGTGGGGGGAGTCCAACTCGGGGGACTCTGTAATGGGGCTCACAAACTGGAACTCGCGCGTGGGACTGAGCTGGATCTGCTGGATCGAGTCGTCGTGCTCACTGAAGCTGAAGTGTGGGCTGTTCATCGACGTTACTACCTTCAATGCGTTGTGTGGAGGATGGAAGTTCGATAAGGAGGTGTTTGCGGAGCCTGTCGAGTACACTGTCAGGGTACTGGCAGAAAGGTTGTTGGGAACGGTTGGTGGTACCAAACTCACTACGCTGCTACCTGTAGTTCCGGGTGGAAGTGTCTGGAACGGTCTGCGTGGGCTGCTACTGGTGGTCGAAGAAGTAAATGGTGGGGCCGGTACCGACGGGGTAATGGGACTTGGTAGTGGGAGTCCATGCAAACTACCATTCAGCATCAGCGCCAACCCGCCAGGACCACTGGTACTGCGCTGGTTGGCATTCTCGGGCACTGGGAGTGATGGAGGGCGATGCTCGGTAGCAGGCCCGCTGCTGATTCTCGCTCCGTCGCGTATATTTTGAGACCCCTCGCTACCAAAACGTGGAAACCCTTCGCTCATAGTGCTTCTTGGATCGCTCCCTGTTCTGTCACTACTTCTATCACCTCTATACGGGTCGCTAGAAGAGCTTGCTCTGTTTGCGTCAGAAGTTCCTGCTCTGTTTGCGTCAGAAGTTCCTGCTCTGTTTGCATCAAAAGTGCTAGACACCTTATATGGTTCACTGGATGTACTTGAGACTCTGTTATCTGAACTTGTCCCTCGAGATGGTTCCCTAGATGAACTTGCTCCCCTATATGGTTCACTTGAAGTACTCGAAACTCTATTATCAGAAGAGCTTGATCTATATGGCTCGCTAGAAGAATTGGATCCCCTATAGGGCTCGCTGGACGTACTTGAGACTCTGTTATCCGAACTTGCCCCTCGAGACGGTTCGCTAGATGAACTTGCTCCCCTATATGGTTCACTTGAAGTACTTACGCCTTTGTATGTTTCACTAGAAGAAGTTACTCCTTTATATGGATCGCTGGTTGATACTCTGTTTGCATCAAATGGCCTGGTCTCGTTTGATGATGTCTTTTGAGGGAACGCTTCGCTACCAAAACTTGCATAGCTGCTGTATCTTTGATTCTCGAGGGCCGATCCACTGCTACTTCTGTGTCCGACATCAATACCACTTGCTTGCCTTCCTTCAAAAGTAGATCCACTGGTGCTTCTATAATTTTCAGGTCCCGCGTAGCTGTAGCGGTGAGAATCCGGAGGGCCCATCGTGAGTCTCTGCGGATCCAAGGTTGATCCGCTTCTGTAGGCGGCATCAGTGGCACCTGCGTAGCTGTAGCGGTGTGCGTCTAGCGCTGAACCACTGCTGCTACGGTGTGTGTCTAGTACTGAGCCGCTGGTGGTGCGGTGACCGGAGTCTGCGCCTGCGTAACTGTAGCGGTGAGCGTCTAGCGCAGAGCCGCTGCTGCTGCGGTGACCCTCCCCACCGCTATTGCTGTACCGCTGCGTGTCAAGGGCGGTGGCACTGCTGTTTCTATAGTTGGAGTCAGCCAAAAAAGATGCACGTTGGCTCTCCCCGCTGGCGCTTCTCGAACCAAAGGTGCTGTCGTACAAGCTCCGCAGACCAGAGAGGTGCTTCTCCAGAGCACTCAATCCGCCCTGGTTGTAGACGTTCTCGTACAACATGTGGCGCTGGTTGTAGATGTGGTCTTCCTGTGATGTGCTTCGCTGTGTAGGGACCTCTAGCTTGGAGCTCCGTTGTTGATCTTGGTTGTCGCTGACGCTTCTCGGGGTCGGACGGCCAGGCTGCTGGGGAGTGGCCTGTGGCAGCGAAAACAAACTGGCCTCGCCCTGGCTCAACGGACTCAATGGCTGTGAGGACATTCGCGATATCCTGGGCGGCTGCTGGGCGCTGCTGATGAAGCTGTAGTCTTTGTCGTCTCTGGTGGAAAAGCTGAGGTTGTCTGTTGACTTGGCCTGCGGATTAACAGCACCGTCTGATGCTACTCGGTTGGGCATGTCGTACACACTCAACCTGGGCGTACTCTGCTGAGGGTGTTTGATCCGCTGGTGTTCGTAGCTGGCAGACCGACGCTTATCGTTGGGCATGTTGATAAAAATAGAATTGGCAGAACAAACTGTTTAGCGATTTCAAAACCCCCGAGCCACGAGGTGGAGGTGCGATATCAGCCTTTTCTGGAGGGCGACATCAAGAAGGTGGTATTTAGTCGATGATGATGGTCCTGGATGGTACCAAGAGCTATTTGGGGTTAGGATTGTCCTCTTAGAGGTGTTGCTCTACGAGGTGTTGCGCTATGAGGTGCAAATCTACGAGGTGCAACGTTTCCTGTCAGATCAGCCTGTTGCGCCAGATCATTTGTGGTAACTCTACACAACAGTGAATCTGACGCAGGTTATGGTGTTACTTTGCAACTTCTACCTTGATTTGGAATTCACATTTCATAACAATTGGGTACTTGGTGTGTCCGTACCCAGGCTTGCTAAGAGGACTGATGAGAGCGCTGATGATTGCTGCACGAACCCCCCCACCTAACAGATCGATTTGGTCCCGTTTTATGTGGAAATCGTTAGAATCTTGAGCAGTAGCTCCAGCAGCACCACCAGATGAGTAAAGAGTATCGGAAATGGCATCTTGTGTTGTCCAACCCCACGACATGGCACTAAGCAAAAATACAGATTTTCACCAATTATCTGGTAATTAACTGATAATACATATAATTTAGCATAGAATACTTAGTATATACCTAGTAAACCACGAGTCCTTCTCCGGCAAACTACCTCCTGATCTCTTCAAGTCCCTTTTGTGAATCACCGCCAAATCTATTCTGTTTCACTGCCAAACCACTGCTCCGTAAATCAGCCGCAAATTATCTTCTTCAGATCTGAAACTACTGGAGAGGTCATAGTGCAAATAAGACACCTGGAAATCCTCTACATAACCATTCCAGATTGTACCTCACCTTTGGGCAATCAGATAGTGCTCACCAATGGCTCCTGGCAGTCTCACCAGGAACAAGTCAGGTGAAAAATCTGGAGCGCGTTTCTACAATCCATGCTACCGGACCTCCTCAACACCACACTAAAGGATCTCCACACACTTGAGTCTTTTGATGGACTGCCGTCCACGTACCAGGTGCTACTCAAAGCTACTGTTCAAAACATCCTCCGTCTTCTCAACTACAAAGACAAGTCGTTTGCCCAGCTAGACATCAGCCTCTCGTCCTCTGTTTACTTTGCACCGCCCTCCAACTCGTGGATCTACTATATCACGAAACCCAGTGCCAGTGGCGGCGAGCTTAGCGGGGACTTTGTCAGTTTTGTGCGGCAGTTTGTGTCGTCGCCTCCCCGTGCCACATCGCAGTCGGTGCTTGATCTGATTGTCGCCATACTACCGCAGCACGACACCTCCAGGGCAAACAACAGGCACCAGGAACACTACTCGTCACATGTACTACAGCAGTTTTCGCAGCTCGTGGAGTACTTCATCAACCTCCACCGCGATTCAGAACAACAGTTGTTGGAGTTGCTCTGCAAGTGCATCACTTACGAGCTCACCTTCTATTCCACTCTCCAAACCAATCTCAACGAAGAGGACACAGGCAAAATTATAGACTATTTGGATAGCTTTTTAGAGGGCAACGAAGAGGAAGACACGCCGATAACGTTCAAACCAGTATCTACTCACCCGCTCAATTTTGTTGCGTCCAACGACGACTTCAACAAGATCTACCGGTTGTTCCTCAACTTGTTGAGCTTCCGCAACTTCACGTCCAAGGAATTCAAGGGGTACGTACGGATGATTATAGAGCTTTTTAAGAAGCACACCGGCTTGGAATTCTTTGAGGTGAACACGTACAGACAGAAAGAGGACAAGTTCAACCACTTCTACAACTTCTTTACCGACCTCCTCCCGCCGAGGTTCACAAAAATTAACGAGGAGGTGCTAGCGGAGTTCAACATCTTTCCGGAGATGGACATTGAAAACAGCATTATGGACGTCAAGCCCAGCCGTTCGATCTACGAAGACTTGGTCGACATCATACCGCTCTTGAACGAGTTCGGCCTCAACTTAGACACAAGGTACTCCGACACCTTCATGAAGTACATGGCATTGGTGTACGATGTATATCCAACATCTGCACACGCTGACGACTATGCATACATACGAGAGATTGACTTTTTGGTCGGCAAGATTGTGGAGTACGCCAACGAGGAGGAGGACGAAGACACCGAGCTCCGCATCAAAGAGTACGTAGACCGGTTCCAAGACCAATCAGCGCTTTTGAGTTCCGATCCTTCCGGCACACTCTTGATGAGATTGGCGCTATATGAGTCCACCGCAGCGTATAAGTACTGGCGCCGGTGGGCGGGCCGTGTGTCCGACACTACCCGCGCACT
This sequence comes from Kodamaea jinghongensis, assembly GCA_030556895.1. Taxonomy (NCBI): domain Eukaryota; kingdom Fungi; phylum Ascomycota; class Pichiomycetes; order Serinales; family Debaryomycetaceae; genus Kodamaea; species Kodamaea jinghongensis. Next base: position 66,808 of record JAKTUX010000033.1, on the reverse strand, counting down.
ACGCACCTTCCAGTCCAACAAGCTGCGTCTTTATATTCTCAGGTGGTTCAACAAGTTTGTCAAGCACAGGCTCTACGAGGCAGAGGCCAACAGGCTAGCAAGTAACGTGCTAGCACAGAAGACCTTGCAGAAGTGGGTTGGCAAGACTACCCAGGTCCACCAGGGCGACCTCTTTGTACTCAGGTCATTCTTGAAGGTGTGGAAGTCTCGAATGCGCAAGGTTCAGCAGGCTGACAACCAGTACATGCAGCGTCTTTTGGAGAGGTTCTGGGTCACTTGGCAGGACAAGTATCAGTACCAGCAGGAGATGCACCTAAAGGCAGATAACATGAACGCCAAGTTCGATACCCAGAGGCAAGTTGAGATTTTACGTGATGTACTTGCAAAATGGTCCTTGAGTCCCGACCTCAAGCACAAGTTAGAGCAGTTGAGGGCCCGCGAGACCCTCAAGCTAGGCTCAAAGTACCTTGTACGCTGGCACGGTGCATTCCGCCGTCTGCAGGCTTTCTCAGAAGTCAAGCGCAGAACGGATTTGGGTACAGCCGCGCGCTTTTTCGAAATGTGGAGAAAGAAGCACGAGTTGCAAAACCGCAGCGATGCCTTCATCCTGCGTGCAAACAAGCAATTGAAGACCCGTATCTTTGCCAACTGGTCCAGCCTAACCTACCACAACCAGGCTGCAAAATTTTTCCATAGACAGAGAGCACTCAGGAACAAGCTCAAAGTGTGGAAGACAAGATGCACGCCGCGCAACACTCTCGACAAGGTTATTGTTGCAGCCTACTTGAAGAAGTGGATGTTGGCGTACCAAGCAATACCTTTTGCTAGGGACCTCGACGCTGACCTCCAGGCTCGGTACTTTGCATCTTGGAGAAGCAAGCAGGCCAGTGTTGCGGAAATAGCGCACGCGACAGTTGCTCCTTCAAGCGCTTTCCACAGGTGGAGGCGCCAGTTGCAGAGCGTCCGAGATAAAGAGCTTCAAGCGGATTTGGTATTCCTTACAAAGTTCTTTAACAGGCTAACCTCCAGGTACAAGAGAATCGAAGATTTGAACACAAAGTACCCATTCAGCTCCGTGTATGACGAGAAGTTGGCGAAAACGCTACTTCGCAGGTGGCACGACAAGTACCGCCACAGGTTTAACGAGCTCAGCGAACAAAAGGTCGACCAGTTCAGAGCCATTGTGGATCTCAACACAAAGTCCCGCTATTTTGTGCTGTGGATAGATGCATACAACGAGCGCCAGGACCAGCAGATGGAGTTGGAGCACAGATACTTCACATTGACCAAAAAGACAAAGTCGCAGTACTTCCAGCGATGGAAGGATATAAGAGATGCAGCGGCGACCATGGGCAAGAGCTCAGATGAGTTCCGCGCAATATGCCTCTACAAGAAGTCGTTAGTCAGGTGGTACGACCGCTACTACTATGTCCACGAGACTCTCGAGGACATTGCGCTTGACAACTTGTACAAGGTGGATGTGCGCAAGGCAGACGAGATCCTCAACTTGTGGATCATGAAGCACACCAAGACAGTCAAGCGTAACCAGCAGAACTACGACATTTTTGTTTCCAAGTGGAACACGCTCCGCGTAAAGCGAACTTTTGACTTGTGGAGGTACCGCTTGATCAAAGACAGAGACTTTAGGGATGTTGATAGAGACTCGCCCTTGTCGAGCAGAGCAACCAGGTCTCCTACCAGAGACTTGTACCTCTTCACCCCAGTCAAAAGTGAGCAGCGTCCCGCTGTGACTCCAAGTACCACCACGCGTATCAGTCCCGTCAAGCTCCAAGAGACCACGCAAAGATTGAGGAGCGAGAAAATAAACGACTTGAGACGGCATTTTGGAAGGGTCAGAGGTACCTCCACTCCTGGTGCCTCTCCGCAGAAACTCCCCAATCCCGACAGCTCTAGGTTTGTGCGGCTACCTCCACCCTCGCCCGTCAAGGACGTCCTGCCACCAAAACCTCCAAACTTCGATGTCCTGGCTGACGGCTCGAGCATATTAGAGGATGAGCAGGTGATGATTGAGAACGCTAAGCGGTTAAGAAGAATCACCCCTATCATGTTTCCCACCGAAGACGACTTGCTGGAGCCTCTGTTTTCTCCGGTCGGGCAAATCAGAGAGAAACGCATTCTTGAGGACGACGAGTCTCCTTTGCAATAGGTACTATCGAAATACAGTCACACTGGGTTCTCTAATATATCTACAACTCAGCAATGCTAGCTAATATACCATTGCAACATAGCTTAATCGGGTTTGTTCCTTTTGTATAACTAGGACAACTCTCTTACATATTCCATTTAGGATAACAGTTCAGCTCTCATATATATTCCATATTTAGGAGAACAGGTTATATTTGTATCTAGGATAACAGTACATAATAATAGATAATGCATAGAATACATTCATTGTCTTATTTTTTAAATTTGCAGCCAAGCCATGCACTTTGCAACCTGCTGAAATGTGCGAACAACGACAAGCTCAAATCCATTCAAGCGCTGGTAAGACATGTTTTCAATATAAATAAATAACCTCTTACCGGCGGAAGCATCCACATGGTTACCTTGAACAGCTTGCGATAATTTTTAAGCATTTGTAAGTACGTCAAGTTCCTGATATCGTGCTCACATCTTCAACGATTCTTAGCCTTTGCAAGATACCCGATTTCATTATCGCCAAAAATGTTCATATTCAATTGCTTGCAAAGTTCAGGCAATTCAGGATCCTCCTTTTCGGGGACTTGAAACCAATCGATTTTAATAAAGTACTCCCTTGTCGATATTGCAGAAATGTCTTGTATACCCTTGCGAAAAATGTAGGATGTACCGTTGAACACTTCACACCATGTGTCGAATATTAGTTCACAACTAATTTTGGCCGCTCTTCTAGTCTCTGGCTTACACATGCCGAACCTCCAACCAATTTTCAGCCGCTTGGTGAATCTCTCGCGCATCCATTACCTTTGAGAGCCTGAGAGAGTCTTGCGAGAAGTGTTCAGCGGAGGAACCTGTGACTTGTGAGAAGTGGTAATTTTCGGTGGATGGACGACCAAGTGTACTTGTAAGTGACTATAAATGAAGCCTAAACTTCATATAGTCAGTGCTTCTGGGAAGAACTGCTGCTTACCTTACTGTAACATTCTCACTTTGATGCGTAATCCTGTAGCATGCTCTACCTGATAGAAAGCAAAGATTAAATTGTTTGGGGTGAAAGGGAGTGTTGAAGGGATTGATTTGGGCGTATTTTAATGCTGTATTTGACCACATTAACCATCTTATTTTCTACAAGTTCACTGGGCCTGCCAAATTTCTAGCAAAATTTTGCAAATTTTTGTAAATCTTGCGCGCACCAACTTGAATTGAGGCTGCGATTATAGCGCTAAGATCTCGAAAGACACAAAGAATGGTGGAAGTAGTGACAGTAAACGCAACAGAGCTGCTTACATTCAAAGAAGTACGTAAAGTGAAAATGTTTGGCTACAAGGTGCGCTTTAGCTGCCAGGTGCATCAAGAGAGAAATGCAGATCTCAGCACAACACTCATAGCATTCGCAACAAAGCTGACTGCATTCGAAATGATAATCTTTTTGGCTGCAAGATGTGCTTTAGCTGCCAGGTGAATTACGCTTGCTCATCTGCAAGTCTCAGCCCAGGGGCTACACTCTTAAAAGAACAAACTTCATAAACAAATTACAATTCTCTGTGTTCATCTTCCCAGTTGTCAATCTCTTCATTGACAGCAGAAGATAATTCCTCAGCAACATCAACATCTTCAACAACTTGTTCTTGCTTCTGTCTCTCTTCCATCTCAGCCAACAACTCTTCCAAACCAGAGTCCCTACCAGTTCTCTTGTATACGTACAAGTAGTCCTTTCTTTGAACAAAAGAGTCCAACAAAGCAAAGGCAGCATCTACGTCTCTAGTAAAGGCAATCTTCTTGGCCTCTTCAACAACCTTAGCAATGCCACCAAGAGAAATGGACAGGAAGATCTGGGAGGTGTGGAGCAATTCCCAGTTCTTAGGGCGGTACACCAAGTTGTCCAAGTCGGAGCTGAAATCAATCTTTTCATCGGTAATGGCAATGTCAACGTCGTTCCAAATTCTCAACAAACCCAACTTGTCTTCGGTCTTGTCGTAGACAATCATCAGGTTGTTGTGGAGCTCGCCAAACTTGTTGATACCGTTCATACAAGGGGCAACGTCCATGTGGACCAAGACGCCTTGGTCAAATGGGTAGTTGGCTTGAATGTAGTTGTTGACAAACACCAATGCATCTCCGCCTGGGTAGTTGAAGCTCAGTGCGTAACCCTTGAGAAGTGCCAAGGCAATGCTCACAAGAACTCCAATGGAGGAAACCAAAAAGATCAACTTGGTTGCTGCAGTAGGGTACTCAGAGATGAACGCAGCACCATTGGATGCAAATGCAATGATGGCTGGGAAAATGTATACGATGAATCTCCATTCCTTGTGTGGTTGAAATGACATGGTGAACACGTAGAGGATCGTGACTGCAAACAAGATGGCCATGCTGTAGGTACGCTTGTGGAACGAGTTCTTGAGCATTTCCGATGGCTCAACTCCAACTATCTTCTCGGTGTTGTAGGCACCAAGAATGGCCAAGGAGAGGACGATTGGGTTGAATGCCTTTGGAAGGTAGGTCTTGAAGTATGCGGACCATGGTTCAACACCCCATTCTGCAGCCCTACCGTCAACGACGTTAAAGATAAACGAGTGAAGCTCTGGAATCAAGTACTTACCCCAGAAGTAGGAATCGACGAAAAAGGTGGAGGCACCCCCAATGACGGTTCCCCAGACCAACAGAATAATACTTTCAGTGATATCAAACTGTCCAAAAGCAAAGGTGGAAACAGCAGCATAGAGCACACCCAACAACCCAACTTCAACCCTGAATACAATTCCGGTAAAGGCCAACCAGGTGAGCCCAGTCGAACGACCCTTCAAGAGAGATGAGAAGGCAAGAAGGACAAACGGAAGTGCAATGAAGTTTGGAAGCGTACGAGATGCATAGTATAACAAGTGGAATTGAGCCAAGATCAAGATCAGGAACCATCTTCTCATGTGTGCTGGCAAGCTGTACTTGAACTGGTTCAAACTGATACCATTTATCAAACCAAGGACTCCTCTAGCAGTAAGAAGAAGGTTGTGCTGGTCGGCCAAGAGGTCACATCCAAACTGAGCTGAAACAAACTTGATAACGTTGACAATTCCACCGATAATCAAACTTCCAATGAAAGATCTTGGAACAACCCCAGGGAAGTTGATGTGATCATAGTTCTCGAGAATGGTATCATGTGGGTAAACTCCGTAGTTGACGATGTCATGGATTGCTTGGATGTTAAAAGACTCTTCAACCTTTGTGTATGGTGAGATCACAAGGTAGTAGGAAATGACTGCTATGACAGCAGAGTCAAGGAGATGGTCGACTACCTTCATGATTGATATTTGAAAATTCCTAGATGCGCCGCAAGTATATATGGCGCGGCAATCTAGCGGCGATCGCGATAATAGCGAACGAATGAGCGTAGTAGCGAGATTTGCGAGGCGAACGAGACCATTGCACCAACAATGTCGTTTGCCTCCGATGTGTCCCCTGTGCCATAGCTATTGCTTTGGTGGTCCCCTACTATCTGTAACTCAACTGGTGGCAAGTATAGCGCCAGCTCTAGCGTGTTGTTTCGCCGATTTTAGTCTCTCTTTAATCTCGTACGGCGATTATTAGTCAAATTTGCAACAAAAAGGCTTGTGTGCCACAGAACCCATTCGTACTCTGAGATTTCACGATAAATACGGAAGGAAACACTAAAACCAAGAATGCCAGTGATCTCGATAAGTTTAAGACTTTCAATCTTAATAGTTGGTGTGTAGGTTGTGCCACACTCACCTCTGATTGGAGAGAAGTGCGAAGAAAACATTCCACAAGTAAGCGAAATTCACCATGCTTATGTCACGTCTCTGCAATCTCAAGTACTTTCAATAACGAGTACTACCTAAAGTCTCTATCCGCTTTGCTAGCTTACCCAATATTTGCAACAAAAAATGAGTGCAGTATGGTTAGACCAAGCACTTTCCAAATATTGCAAAATAAACATAATCGTGAATGAGGAGGTATCCCCCCATCACCTTTGGTTATCCAAAACCATTGCTCTCTTTATTTTCAAGCAGGTACATTTGCCTTCATTTGTAGTGACCTTGTACTGGAAATCTCATTTTTTACAGCCAAAATCTTTTGCACTAGCAACTATGGATATTCCTGATCTAGTAGAGGACATCAGCCAAGCAGATAATACTGCACCTCAGAAACTAGAAGAGCCAACTACATACAAGTTTGTAACGTCTACTCCAGGTCTTACATTAGAACAGAAGTCCAAGAGGATCCCAATCACTATCATCACTGGATACCTTGGATCAGGTAAGTCTACGCTTTTGGAAGCTATAGGGAAGAAAACCATTGACAAACGTTTAGCCATCATTTTAAATGAATTTGGAGACTCCTCGCAAATTGAAAAGTCAGTCACTATTAAGGACTCCAACGAGGCCATCGAGGAATGGTTAGATTTGGGCAACGGTTGCCTTTGCTGCACCGTTAAAGACAATGGCGTAGTGGCTATTGAACAATTGATAGCAAACTCTAAGGATAAGATAGACTACATATTATTGGAAACCACAGGCATAGCAGACCCTGCTCCCATAGCCAAAATGTTCTGGTTGGACGAAGGGTTGTCATCCAATATCTACATTGACGGAATTATCACCGTGGTGGATGGTGGGAATATCATCAAATGCTTGGACGACGTCGGAGGACATTGGCACAAATCAGAGGGACATGTACTTTCAAAACAATTGGATGTCAATGATCTCGACCCCGAAGAACTTGAGATGGAGGAAGAAAAGCTCAAGGAAGGCACCACAACTGCACACTTGCAGATTGCGTTGGCCGATACCATCTTGATTAACAAATCAGACAAAATTACAGACTTGAAGAGCATTGAAAGCAGAATCGAGTCCATAAATCCTACATGTCCCATGTTCACTACCAGTTATGGGGACATTAATCTCAACAAGATCTTAGATTTGCACGCATATGAAGCCAACGTTGAGAAGATCTCAACCACAATTAAGAACACTGGCAGCTTTCACGATAGCAGAGTTTCTACCTATAGCATCGATTTCCCATTTTTCACGTCGGAAGAAGAGTTTGAGAAGATAGAATTGTTCATTCAGCTGGTATTGTGGGAAGGAAAAGCAGACGGACACGATCTCGACGTGCATAGGTTGAAGGGTCTCTTTGTAATAGTAGAGGGATTACCTACCCCAGATGTAAGAGTGGTTCAAGGTGTGAGGGAAACTTACGAGATAGTAAAAGGTGAGTTATTGGACACGGTCAAGTGCAATAAGTTAGTTTTCATTGGGAAAGGGTTAGGTGACCATCTCGAGAAAGAATTGCAAAGGTTTTTGAAGTAATATCAAGTTTTTGTGGGTGCACAAGAGTTATGTGGTCTCGCAAGTGTGGCCCTCTGAAACGTCATATATAATAAACACCAAAAGTTAATACTTCTGATAAGCAAGTTTCTTTAGAGACTGTAGTTAGGTTCTAGTTATTATGTCTTTGCACTTTGTTCTAAATTCTCCCAAAGCGTTTCCAACAGTAAGATCTATGTTAACTTGATGTGCACCGCATGCTTGGCGATAGTTCTCGGTAATATTGTCAGTAATTAAATAATTCCTCGCTAACTAATCTCCATTTTAGGGAGCTTGTCGCAAGATTAAGAAAAATACTCCCCTAAGGCAGTACCCACGAATACAAATGGTTTTGTTCTCACGTTTGTTGCCTTCGCTCACAAATTTTTTCACCATGACCAAAGAGAAGAAACAGTGGAAGAACCCAGCTCTTCGAGCTATGGGGATTCCAAGGATATCACTTCCTTCGAGAAACTGGATGATATTTTGGAGTGTTCTTGCGTCCCTTGGTGGAGGTGCTGCATATGATAGATACCAGCAAAAGCAGATCCGCCAGTTTTGGATGGACAAGGTCCAAGATCTCTCCCAATCCACATACACCACGGAGAAAATCCCTAGAAAGTTGACTATCTACATCGCCCCTCCTCCCAATGACCTTCTCGAAACGTCATTCCGTGTTTTCAAAAGATTTATCAAGCCCGTGTTGAATGCTTCTGCCCTTGACTACCAAATCTTTACTGAGACTAGACAAGGTGATATTAGACAAAAGGTTGCAGAAGACATGAGAGAGTTGAGAAGAGAAAAAATTAGAGAACATGAGGAGGCGCTTCAGAAGGAAAAGCAAGAGCAATATGACAGATCATGGAAGAAGTTTTTTGAAAAGACCATTCCTCTGTATTTTCAACTTACCGCTCAGGTTGATGAGGAGGCCACCAAAAAGAGAAGTGAACTCTACAAGCCAGAAGAGGTCTTGGGATTGTACCAGCTTGTTAAGCCCGTTGAAGTAGTTCGAGACGATTCCATCGATTTGGCTACTGCTGGAGGTGTTGTCTGTGTTGGTAGAGGTGCATACAAAGAATACTTGACTGGGCTTCACGAAGGATTGTTGGGTCCACTTGAGAAGCCTCAAGAGCTAATCGATGAAGAAAGTAAGGCAGAGGAAGAAAAGGAGAAGCTCAAGCAAGAAAAGATTGCCAATGGAGAATCGGTTGTTGAGGAAGAGGACGAAGAGGGTGAGACTAAGAGGAAGCCTGTTACGAAGCCATACATTAAGCCTGAAGCTTACGCTAGTGCACCACTTCCAAAAGAAATGGATTTGTCAAAGGTAGTCACCGACTCCAACGGTGTCCCAGTGTTGTTCGAACAACCAATGTACGTGTTCCCAGTTCCTAACTTGTTGGGTTTTACCACTATACCTAGAAAAATCTACAGGTTTTACACCAAGAGATTCCTTGCTGAAGACTACGCCGAGAGAACCACTGCTATTGTGTATAACAAGGTGAGAGACTTCAAGTACAAGGACGTATTTCTGGCCAAGGAAGAGGAATTGGAGTGGCAAAAGAGCTGGGTCGAGGCTGGTAAGGAAAGAGGCTCCGAATGGGTCCAGGAATTGGTTGTTGACGAGAGAATCACCAACAGAATGAGAGTTTATGATAATGCCGAATCAAAGTGAGTAGCTTGTATATAGAATGAGTGCAATATAGGGAGGTTTGCCGTCTTGTAATGTGTATTCGAGAGTTTTGCAGCAAACGCGAGTGTACTTTAGATAAATTTATTATTACATTGCCACGAGCAACATGATAAACTGCAACTATACAGAGAGTAGTGAATATCTCGTGCTAGTTTGATCCTCTAAAATGGGTTATACTCTTGATATTTTGCCTTAACTACCAGCACCACAGCTATAACTACCACATAAAGCTACCTTACGTAACACGCTCGTAAATCGTGAAGTTATACTTGAAGTCACCCTCCACAATATCATCCTCAACCACAATATCATCACCAATGAATTTAATCAAGTCTTGCTTATCACCTTTCTTCCAGCCAGAAGCATCTCCTTGGTACAACGGAAAGTTTAAGAAGGTATCGATTTCCAAGTTTTCGCCAGTGTGCTCAATGTCAGTAATTAGCAAATGACTAACAAGGTCGCTCTTTATGAGCTCATTATATATCTCAGCACCTCCAATAACGAAGATTCTCTCTATTCTCTTTGAGGTCTTTTTGGAGTAGTCGCTCAAAAGTTCCAATGATTGGTGAATGGAGCTTGAGTAAATGACTCTTTCGTCGTCGCTTTGAGGACTATCATGGGATCTTGACAAGATAATGTTGAGTCTGTCTGGTAATGGTCTGAACTTCTTTGGGATCGACTCCCATGTCTTACGACCCATGAGGACTGCGTTAATGGCGTCTGGTTGGGTAGTTTTGCTGGTAACGTCTTTAAAATACCTGATTTCTTTACGAAGACGCCATGGCATCTTTCCTTGGAACCCAATGCCCCCGTTGGACTTGAGGGCAGCTACAATAATGGCAACTGTTGGCTTGCTCATGGTGGTCATGGGTAGATGATATTATCAGGAAGCGCGTTTTGTCAAATTATCTGTAGCGCGTACAAACAAGTGACTGAGAAGTTTGTGTACAGACACTGCAAAGAGTAGCATATTAACTCAATCTGAACATGACATTCAAAACTCTTCTAGAACTCTTTGATACTTGTCTACAAACTGTGAATCAGGTTTGGGCAGGATTTGAAGCTTAGCATTGCACAATCATCTTAGGTTTAATTCTTAGAGTAAGCGATAGAGGTGTTTGGGTAGTGTTGTTGAAGAATTCTTGAAGTGTATAAAAACAAAACTAGCTAAATCAATTAGCATATAAGCTGAGAAGTATCAGCACTTGCGTGTTTCGCTGGGTATTGATTGCAATCACAGGAGGCTATAGGGATGACATCACGTGACCATCATATTCCTATTAGCCACACCGTCTGAGGGTGTCTTTACTTGGTTCGGAGTGGTTGAGCTAGCTACGAATGAGCCAGGATCCCCTCGAAACCTCCTACTTGTCGAAATAAGGATTTGACGGATCTTTCCGATCGAATACTTTCTGCTTTCTACGGCAAAAACAGGAATTCAGGCCCAAAAACAAACCGCCCAATCATAGCATGGCCGAAGCTTCCGCCCATAAGAAGCCATTAAACAGGTCCCTACAAACGTACCAGCAATACCACATACGTAGCTCGAGTTCCTTTCAAGTCCGACTGAGGGGTATGCGATCGGAAACACGTGACCAGATTTAGCTGCAAAAACATCAATTAGCCATAAACTAATAACACATAATAACACAATTAAACAAACAAATTAAAACATAATATACAGAATTTACTTCTTGGAAGTCTTCTTGGTGGTCTTGGGCTTGGTGACCTTAGATTTGGCAGCAGGCTTAGCGGCTGCTTTGGTGGTAGTCTTTTTGGTGGTTGCCTTCTTAGCAGGAGTAGCCTTCTTGGTGGCAGCAACCTTTGGAGCCGACTTTGGAGCAGCTTTCTTGGCCTTAGCTGGGGCAGCCTTCTTGGTGGTTGCCTTGGTTGCCTTCTTGGCGGCAGGCTTTGTCACCTTTGAAGCAGTCTTTTTGGTTGTGGTAGCCTTCTTTGCTGGAGCCTTCTTGGCAGGAGCCTTCTTGGTAGTAGCCTTCTTGACGTCCTTTGTGATCTTCTTTGCAACAGCAGGGGTGATTGTCTTTTCGGCAGGCTTCTTACCGGCCTTGGTTTCCTTCTTTGCCAACTTGACTGGACCAGAGGGACCCTTTGGCTGTAAAAATTCTCCCACTTCGACACCCTTTCTCAAGGCAGTATTGAACAAAGCATCAAAGGTGCTGGACTTGACGTCGTAATTGGATTGGACATACTTCTTCAAAGCTTGACGGCTGTAAATACAGGTTAGTATAAAAAGTTGACACTAGTTTGTTTTCAATTTGGGAAAGTACTTACGAAGATCCACTTCTTTCTTTCAAGGTAACAATAGCAGACTTGATCATGTCTAAAAAAGATGTTAGTTTTGCATTCACTCGTGATTCTTGGAATTGCTTTACTTACCTTTGTAGGTCAATTTGGAGGCAGCAGAGGCAGCTGGGGCCTTCGAAGTCTTGGTAGCCATAACGTTAGTTCTAAAGAAGAGGAATAGTAAAAGTAAATAAAAAAGTGCGGGAATTGATGCTGATAACAAAAAATCAAAACAAACGCGAAACGGAGAGTATGGGGAGGTGCAGCGAGAAAGCCGCTCTCCGGAACGACTTTTTGGTCATTCCGGTGGACTGAAGAGGTCTGGGCAACTGCGATTGCGCTGTGAATGTAGATGCTATGGCTGTTTCTCGAAGCACTGCTTTCATACGGAATGGAGCTGACTTGCACCACCTTCCCTCGAGCGTACGATCTTGCCTTTGTGAATGACCTTAATTTGGGCGAGGAGCGAGCAAATCCCAGTAGAGGCACCGCTACAAAATTATCCACTCGACATGTGTAGTGGTTGCCGATTCCGTAGAAGCATGCCAGGAGAATATAGAGTTATAGAAGGTGCCAAGTAGTGGTTTAAGATGTTAAGCGCTTGGCACAGAGGAGCATAGATCCCGGCACAGCTGGATGGATCGAGCAAAACGCAAATTGATGTAGTTTACACGCTGAATTGACGGCAGTTTGGTGGAGATAGAGGTCCAAACACCTTAGGAAAATGCATTGCCACTTCATGCCCACTACTTGGACATGGTTTGAGTAGCGTTGTCTCCAGGGTGGACCCAGACCAGCGCAAAATGAGCGTTGGCGACTTTTTTGTTGCAAAACAAATAGGGGAAGCACCAAACCACATGTTGATTCTCTCCAAGGTGTGCTACAATTTTCTATGTACGTAGAAGAAAGGAGCTTGTGAGAAGCAGGGGTCCACTTTTCTGCTTCCCTTCCCCACAGAAGTCCAAGACTTGTGGTTAGAATTGCAGTTTGTTAGCAGTCGCGTGAGAATGGAGCGGTGCTTTTGGTTCGTACAAAACAAAGCACCAGGAGAACTAGAGGTGGCACTTTCCTTAGTGAACTGTTGCCCGCTTGTCCAATAGGCATGTACCGGAATGATCACCTGCAAGCACAGACATTTTTGTTTGTCATAGCCGCCTTCTCATAACGGCTGCAAACATTGCTGCCTGAGTGGCTGGACAGGTTCGAGCGAATCTGCCCACTTGCAACAGGCACGATTTGCAGTGCAACATAACGGGCAAGATTGCTGCGCAACTACATGCACCCTAGCATTGTCAGCGACCCCGGAGAGGTTGGAAACTGGTGTGCAAGTGGCAGATGAATCGTCTTGTCAATCTAGGGAGGATCGAAGCGCACCAAATTAAGGGTCACGGCCAGCCATACCTACAATTGGGTTAACGCAGCCCTGACAACGGGGTGGGAAATTAACAAGAGCAGCGGTAATATCGGGCGACGTAGGATCTTCAGATGCAAGTAAGGGGAGCGATGGCGCCAACGGGGACTTTACAGGGTGCGCTTGGCGTATTGTTTGGCGGCAAGAATGTCGTTTGATTATGGGTTGATGGGGTAGTTGCATCAGTCATTACCTGCGTAGAAGGGAGGGGGTTGGTCTGACCTCGGGGTGGTTTGAAGCTTTGGAATCGTTCCAAGTGGTGGCAAGTAAACCTTACTGGAGGCAAAGCAAGACGAAGGGCGAAGGAGATCGAGCAAGAGCGAGCAAGATCGAGCAAGATAGAGCAAGGAGGCATTTGCTAACATGTTTAGTGTAATTGCACATTGTTCAATGGCGCTAGAGGGGTCCTTGTTTGAACGGCTGCAAGTGCCAGTATTTAGGGCGCTTTTCTTTTGCAGTAGATCATCTGAAGCAACTATGCGGATAAGGATGTCAGATGCAGGGTCACCCGGGATTCGGAAATTCGTTGGACCAGACGGATCAGCAGGTAGTGCGCCCGATATTGATGAACTGCACGGGTTGAACTACGCTCTGGTAGGGTCAGAAGCTGCTGAGCAACAGCTACAGTTCAGTGTTCAGCCAATTGATACCTTCTCTACAACTAAAATGCTTCCTACTTTAACTATCCCATGTCATTCTTGTTCATTCATGTTGATCTTCATTTCTATATACATTACGGACATACCTCCTCTTCGTTCCACAAACCACTGGAGTCCTTATGATACACAAACCGCCTGTCCTTGTCCAACTCAATCATATCCACATGCTCTACAAACATGGCAACGACACAGAAGTTCTTCAAACCTGCGTCTTCTTTCTTGCCGTCAACGCCTCTTCTTATTTTATCAATCTGCTTGACGCTTTCTTCTGTCATTGGGGTCAAGGGAGCTGGTTTTCTGAACTGCTTCTTCAAATTTTTCGACAAATGACCCCACTGTCTCTGGATCTCGTGATCCCAGTCGTCTCTAGTTGGCGGGTGGTAGGTAAAGTCAGCCAAGTTGGTGTAGGAGTCGTGGCCGCCGCCGTTTTTGACGTCGGTCAAGAATTTAGGGGAGTATAGCGTGAAAGTGAGCGGATCGTGTTGCGGCCTGTGGGCGCCGCTTCTCTTGACGGGAGGAGGAGTGATCTCAATCTCCTCGGAGTCCGAGTCGCTGTCAGACAGATCGTCGCCAACAGACAACTTGCGGGACCACCCGTTCTGGTATCTCTCCAATACAGGGGCGTGGCGGTCGTCTATGATCCTGGCCCTGCCTCTGAAGCGAAACTGCTTCTTGAGTTTTTCAAAGTAGTACACCGCTTCGAAGCGGTCGTCGTGCTGGAGCTCCTCGTACTTGTCCATTCGCTTGTCGGTGACAAAGGTTATCACGTTGCTGCACTTGTCGTTGAAGAGCCACCCTCTGCTGACCAAGGATCGGTTCTTGGGAAACCCGCTCTTCACATCGACCGTGGCGAACTGAAACACCGTGAACGATGGCTGCCCGCCCTTGAGGTGGAGCTCGTTATCAACCGCTTGATTGAAGGATGGCACCCAAGGCGCCATGTTTTGTAAGTTGAGCATTACCCAAGGAAAAGAGTCGATTGCCTGGGTATATATGCCAAATTAGGACAGTTGTCTGTTGACTTTATATATACAGCCCACGTTGCGAAATGTTTTGTGGAAAAATGGCAAGACGAAGCAGCGAGACAAACCGGGCCAATCTGGCCTAGATCTCCGAATGAGGTGGCGGAGAGCGCGCTATTCGAGGTATTCTACACGACCTACGGCTGGCAGCCACTCCGGCCCTACGTGTATGGTGCTACAGGTGTGTGCGTTGTGTGTTTGTTGCCGCTACTGGTGCTGTTCTTCTCTTCCTCTTCCCCTTCTTGCTCGGCGTCTTTTTCCCAGATTCCTTTTTGGCTCGCCTGCCTCCGAGCAGGGTACCACAGCGAATAAGCCCGCAGGGGTACCACCGCGAAAAGCATCACCTAGTAGCTGTGCTGAGTCACATGTACGGGTTCTTGCAGCAGTTTACTACGAGATTTTGAAACTTTTGGTGCTGGCCGGCGGCGGGGTAAACCTCGTCGTCTCCAGGTGGGGAGTGTGTGAGCATCTGGAGAATGGCGTTGACAGTGCGTCCGCTGATTGAGCCAACAATAGATTTGGGTCAATGGCATCTTGTAACTAGTCTATTGTTGAGGGCACCTGCAGCACAGACAGACGTAGCGACATTCTGATTGTGCTACTGCCGCCCTTATCGCTGTTGTCGTGGTGTTGCCCTGCCCATTGTGTGCGACTGCTTCCGTGTTTGTCTTTTGGTCCGTTTGTCTCATCGCACTCACCTGAGATTCTCGCTCTTTTCCCCCAGAGCGCCAAAATCGCCATGTCTGTTGTTCATGGGGACTTGCACAGCAGCCCCATTCAGTCACACCTTGCATCACTCTTTCAAGGTAGTCCGTTGGTCCGCGAGGTGTCCATTGTACATGCTTCTCCGGTCGCAGTGGGTCCCACTTTTGTTCACGCAGACTATTCCGGTGATCTCGTGCATCTCATTGAGCGCTCCTTCTCCTGCCCCCTCTACTTCAAGGCAGTTCCAACGGCAGATGTTGGCCAGTCGGTCGGTTTGACGCTCCTGAACTCTGTTGAGCTCAAAAACCAGTGTCTCAGGTTGATCCTCACCGATTCCGTCTTCCATTCGTCCCCGTCCTTGTCGACCGTCGCCTCCTCCGTCAGCAAGATCTCCACCGCAAAGACTGGCCATGGCAAGAAAAACCTAGTTCAATTCAACTACGCCATCACTTTTGCCAACATCAGCAAGGTTCCTGCTGTTTTGGCCCATGTCATCCGCTCGTTGGGTGCCCTCACCACCACAATTGTCGCTCCTTCCACAGTTCCAGGCTTGCCAATGGACAAAGTCACCCCAAAATTGGCCCTGACTCCGATAAACTCAGACATAGCTACACTTCCTGCATTTTCAAGACTCAAAGATTCGTTTTTCAACGACCCCTACGCCTCTGCTGAGCTCCACGAGTACTTGGCCCTCCTCCACATCAACAGCCCACTGTTGATCCCGGGTCACGTGGACTCCCTCTTTAGTCTGTATGAATTGCCCGAGTTTGCAGATTCCACCAAACCACAGAGTTTGAGCGTGTCGTACTTTGGCCCTGTGGCGTCTTCCGATGTCGCCAAGTACCTCAACGAGTGGTCTTTTGTTTCACTCTTGCTACAATTGGACAAATCAACGGTTATGATATATAAAAACGGTAACGAAGTGTTAGTGTGGACTGTGGGAGGGTCAACTGTGTAGGAGATTCCCATTAAGTAGCGTGAAGGGCTTTCTGGTGTGATAATAAGGTTCTTTGGTATAGATAGTCATACATGTATGGGTTTTCCCATCGTCATACAAGTTTACTCTGTTCTCTCAGTTGACAGTCTCAAGCATTAACACAACCCAAGAGATCTAGTTGTATTGGGTTGTGCCTTCAGTATGGGAGATCTAGTTGCAGCAGATCGTACCGACCCGAGCATGGGAGATCTGGTTGTAGCGGATTGTACCAAATAGTTGTGATGAAAGTACGTAAATCCAACTAGGTATACTAATTTTTTTTGCAGCTGGTTGCTTTCTATGGTGAATCGCTCTTGCAGACGTCTTTTTGAAGATGAGGCTCATGTCTTTGTCAAGCAATCATTCTGCGCAGGTCATACGCCCTGTGAACACTTGTTGTCATTGCAGGTTACTGGGGTGTTCAATGGGGTGCCACAATCTCATTGTATGCCCAACCGATTTGAACTCAGCAGCCACTTTTTGCAGCCAACCATTACCGAAGATGCACTTTTCTACGCGAATAAATAATACATTGTCATTTTATTCTCACTTATATACATTCTGTTTAATCTTTTGTTGGCTAGTAATACATATTTACAAATGAACGGTGAGGTCCTGCTGCTGGTTCCAGCATAAATTGGCAAAATCAGAAGTAGGATCTGAAGAGAATTGTCCTAAACCCTACAACAGGTTAGGCAATATAAAGTCGATTAATGGAGCGATTCGATTGCAGTATTAAGTTAACATATATGCAGCCATATGGATAGTATCACCACGTTAACTAATATCTCTAAAAATATCATCAAACATTCCTAAAGAGCTCATGATTAGATTCTCGTACCCAATCACCGCCTTATCGTCGGAGCTATCAGTGTAGTCTGTCTTCAAAGTCTGCATTCCTGGAGACATTCCATATCCGGTGCCATTGAAGGAAAAGTCAAACTGCTGATCCACCATTCTTGCATCTTGGTTCTTTTGGTTTAGCACTGGGATCCAGTTCTTGTCGCTTTGCTCCGTCAAAAGAGATTCTTGAACAAAGAATTCGTCCATTTGTTGTTGAGCGTAATGCTTGACACCTCCTGCCTTCAAGCAGCTAATCATCTCGTTGTCCATCACCTCAACGTCCAAATGCACCTTTCCAATGGCTGTTTCGAGAATCTCGTTGATTTGTTGCAATTGAGACAAGTCCATCAAAAAGTCGTCCGCGTAAACTTCAAACTTGTAGGACTCGTAAAAATTGGATTTTGTGATAATCTTGGATATGTACATCTGCGCTTTGGAAACTCTCCAGGCATAGTAATACTTGTCGCTTAGTCTTGAAACAAAGCTTCTGAAAATCACCAAACATTGCTGAAGCTGGCCCACCATCAATTCCATTTGATCGTAATTTTGCTTGTACACCGGGTCGTGTGCCATTTTATGTGGGTGATTAATAAATAATTTGGAATTGGTCAACTTGAATTGGACCCTGAGGAATATCGACGAAATGTAGATTATCGACTTGTGGCATATGGCCTGGAATTCGGGCAACAACACCAAATCGGAAACTTCGTGATAGTAGGTGCTGGTGTGCAATTCAAAGAAAAATGGCATGAATTCAAGCACTGACAATAACAACTTCTTCATATAGTAGAAACTGTATTTGTAGTTCTTACTTTCCTCATAGTGGGTGAACAAGTAGAAATAAATACCATTCAAGAAAAGAGACGAAATAAAGTACATCTTTAACTTGAATGTCTTGGCAATCATGTTTTCATGGGTGCTGGTAATGAGGTTGTCTTTAAAGTCGTAGAAGTCTCCCATAAAGTTGATTTCAAAAGTGTTTATCATCTCCGTGATTTCCTTAACGTTAATGTCGCCAGGAACATTAAGAACTTTGTTAAGAACTTCCCTAAGCATGTCAAACATGGTGGAGTACTTTGTAAACAAGGAGAGCGTGACATGTTCAGAGTCAACATTCTTGACATTTTCATTTCCAACGTCAAAATATGGATACTTGGTATCATACATTTCTTTTCTAATATTGAGGTTGTGGCCATTAAGAACAGCATTTTCAAGATCTGTCATCACCAATAAGTACCAGATTTTTCTCGCAATGTTGTTGGTTCTAGTATTCTTCAAAAGTTGAGGGAAGTAGTCTGCATCTCTGTTAAGACCCAATGCAAGTGCCATTTGCACCAACATGGAGTGAAACACTTGAGCATCCCCACCGTCGGCACCTTCCCCATCTTCAGGTGCGTACCGACGGTAGTAGCGTGTGAGGAGTGCCAATTGCATAATGTACATATTCCCACTCTTCATGAGATTGAATTGACTCAAGCACGAATTGGCCAACTCTACAGCATCAACACCAACGGGATGCTGCATTAAGTACTTTTCCTCTGCCGTATACGCCTTCTTCCTAAAACTAAGAACAGGCTCTATGGTGAGAAAGGCAAATCTGAGAACCAACAACAACACCCCCAAATGAGCAAAATCCAACCTCCTTTCAGCTTTAATCTTCTCAATCTTACCTGCAGGGTCCTTGTCAAAACACTTGAGTCCAATCATTCTATGCAATTCCTCTTCAAGCTCCATTTCATCAATAAATGGAAAATGTGCATACAAATGCGTGAAGAAACGTTTAAATAAAATACCAACAACTCCCTTTTCTGGTAATATCTTTCTAATCTTCTCCAATAATTCCATTTCATCCTCGAATCTGGACTGGAACAATAAAGAGTTGACACGGCCAGCATTTTCAACTTTGTGAGAAGCCATTACCGAGGTTAAGAGGGCAGGGGCATTCAAAACAACACCAGGATCCATACGCTTGGATTGCAGACTCTCAGTCTCATAATACAACTCCATGTCGTTCATTCCCTCATCTTTGCTCAATTTTTCGGCAAACTCCCTTTCAATTTGAGGAGAGGTGGAAACGGCACCGTAAAATCTCATTTTATCTCTCTTGTCTTTGTACATTCTTTCAATAAACTCCCATAACCTGTTCATAACAAAGTCACGTTTTAAGTTGGCCAACCATGAGAATGGCCCAAAACTACGTCGGCGAACCGGTTCATGCAAATATATCGTCGTACACCCTTTGAAAAAGCTCATTATGTCGTTCGGGGTGTTGAAAGGATTGTTTCCTATTAGCGACGTGAGTGTTGAAGCTGTTTCAATTTCATCGTGTTTTGAAATCTGACTATTAGGGCTTGTTTCTGAGGAGGTGCTTGAATGCACTGACCTCTCCAAGAATCTTAATTTCTCCTTGAGAGCATTTAATTCATCGTAAACTTCAAAGATTCCTCCGTTGTTACTAACGGAGCCGTTGATGGCAGTAGGCAATGGGTTTGCGACGGACGGCTGCTGATTTATACCGCTTGCAGATCTACCAAGATTAGTGGGTTGGGGACCACCTATTCCACCACTTCCATTAACACCAAGGGTGGTAGACATGGCAATGTTGGAGTCGGGAACTTCATCCAAGTACTTACACTCCCTTCCATACTTGGAGCAACCGGAACAAGGCACACCTCTATTACATTTGATTTTCCGCTTCCTGCAAAATTCACAAGCCTTTATTATACGCTTCCTTTTCTTAGTTGGTATCATTAAAAAATTTCTATATTTATGATATACCAAGGGAAACGGCACAGGTCAAATACAGTGATTTTTATAAATTTACTAAAATGTGCGTCACGTGCGCAGAGCATCACGTGCAAACATATTATTTTTTAAACGCTGCTAGAGTGGCGGGGGGAGAAAGGGTGGACAAGGGGACGTTGCGCTTAAAAAATATTGCCATGTACGCACAATAAGCCGCGTTTATTAAAGCAATAAATAGTGTTTCAGACTATACAGAACCAAGACAGATAAGAGGATAAGCGGCAGTGCTAAGGTATAGAGTTCCCTTTCTTCAATGCTGTAATAAGAAACGTGTAAACGGTCATTTTCCTTGATGATTTTTTGGTGGTCATAACTGCAGGCAAGTTAAGATTTAATTACTCTCGATATTCATGAATGATCATTCGCTGGTGTCGGATCTTTAGCGGAAAAAATGTCGTTCATGTAGCTCGAAGCGGAACTCTTGCCTTGACGGGAAAGCTTAGTCGGGTGAATTAGTAAGTCTACATGAGTGGCAATATGAAGGAACGTTATAGTTCAGCAGTCAGGAAGAAGGATCTGGAATATGCTCACGAAGGCTGTCTGAAATTTTGAGTTTCAGACAGAAGGTTCATTTTCTCGAGTTTTCCACCTGTCCCGATCTCGAGTGAAGTGCATACACTGTGCAGCGACAACTCCTACCACCCCATACCAAAACAGAAATATGCTGATCCAACGGTCACCTCGCCGATTTAGATCTTTGAGTTAAGTGTGCTAATTCGTATATACCTACGACTTTGGAAACAAACACCCCAAGTGCTTGAAATCCAGCCGCAAGGAATTGGGTGGCAAATAATATTGCCGTACGCAGATGTAAAAGATTGTGTACTAAGGAATTTTCATGCGGGAATTTGCGATCCGTAGGTCGGATCGATCTTTTCGTGCTGCATGCCTCCGACGCGTGGGTATTATGAGAACACCATTACTAATTTGGTCATTCAACGACAATTGAACCATTCATTGGCATTCCAGGGCATGTATCTTACTAAATTGGTAGGCCCACCAAGGTACGCAAGGGACTTTGGTTTGGATATGCAATGTGATTGTATTGTCTTGTTTTTGCTAAGGTCAGCTTTTCGGAGTTAAAACTAAATAGATGATCTGCCGTTTGATAATTCACAAAGGAAAAAATAGTTCCTTTCAATGTGACGTCAATAAAATTTCGGGTGAATTACAGAGGGTTTGCTGATTAGGGTGTCGAGGCTGGGACCAAGGCACAACTTCTAAAACAAGGTTAAGAATTGAGTGCCAGAAGTCTTCCGAAGCAAGGAAGTGCTACTCAAAGTGGCACAGCAGATACGAGAAATGTAACAATAGACTGCGTTTAACAATAACTCAAGTCAAGCTGCCGTGTCTATTGAAGACGCACTAAATGCAAGCATAAAGAGCCGGCCGGCACGTGTTTACATAATGCCAATGTGACATACTTCTAGGAGTTCCTCGAGCTTTCCCGGACAGCTATGGTTCAGGAAGTGGGGGCAATGTTTTGTGATCATTCTTGTTCGAGTTCCGATGCACAGGGCTTGCAGTTATTAGACTTTAGGCTCTTCCTAGATAGCTATCAAATGAGTAACAATAAGTGGCAAACTCACACAACAGCTGAATTAGACGGTACAAATGCATTCTGCATCGTAGCAGTTCTGGATTCCCTGGTTGCATATTATTTGCTCATGCTGAGGTTTCCCACTATTGATGTCGTGTGTGTAGAGGTTCTTGCTCAGCCAATTGCATGGCTGCGAATTGTCGTAGACTCGTAACATTCGTGTTTTGTTCACGGAATCGAGGCAGTGTCCCGAACACATTAAGCAACCCTGTGTGAGCAGAACCCTGAATTTTTTGTGGCACAATGATTCCGTACTTGCGTTAGGGTCCTGCTTATGTGTGTTGTGCCGTGCGCTTACGGTTTTTAGAACTGTGCACAAAGTGTGAGCATTCAAGGAACGACATGTGCAAGGGCCTCAAAAAATACATACAAGAGTTGTTATAGCACATCGCTCCTAAAGTCGCCAAACCATGAAATCATCAACTGATACGTTAGTTGTGAGCCAAAACTGGTCAGCCGTATTTATTCGCCAAACTTTATGCTATGTAGAAACGGATTGCGCCTTCTAGTGTACAAGCCATTACGTACCCAAACAAAATTACCGCTGACGTAAGCGCGTATTTTGGACGCGATCATCAAATATTAGCAGCCTCGCCGACATCCCACCCATGCTATTCTTCGGTCTGGGCATGTCAGTGCTAGCTCACTTTTGTTGGCATACACTGTGAGACATTTATGAAAACGTAAAGCAACATCATAATAGGCGACTTTTAGCTGCAAATAAATGCATATGTTTACCAATTAGCCATTTGCAGCCACCATTGGTGTAAACAACTCGTTACCTATTTTCTCACTTTCCAAATTAAGGAAACTGGTATTTTAATAGACTCTCTCTAATGCCACAGAACGAAGTATTTGTGAAGGAGGGGAAATCCGAGCTCGACCGAGCTCGACCGAGAGAGCCGATGATGTGTTGGAGCGTTGCTGGAAACTTGCAAAATTAGCTGGAAGCACCATCGGATCAATCAGCAGGCACCAAAGCACGCAATCCAATCCACTCGCCGCATGTTGATGGTATATGCGGCCTGTCTAGTGTAGACTTCATATTAACCCCAGGCAGGCCAAATGTCGCAAGCACCCATTTTGTGATGCGATTTTGGCAGATTACCAGAAATTGACGACAGTGAAAGCATTAACTCCATTGACTTTCGGATCTATCCGAGCCACAAACGCAAAATTATTTATAGAAGCTACATCGGACATGATGGCAGGCTCTTGACGTTGAACTGCATGATGTTCGCTCCGATTTCTCCAGGCAAAAGGTATCACTTACCAAACGAATAGAACAAAAGTCTGCACTCAATCGCCACATAAACGATGATCCACATACCTTGCGAGTTTAGGACACATTGTTTTCACATGCAGAACCGTTAAGGCTTCTCCTCAACGGAGTTATTGCACAGTTACCAGCTTTTGCCTGGCGTCGTAAAGGTTTGGATATCAGGCTGCGAGAGTGTCACCTGACTTACCCCACCTGATCAGACCGTCACATACACATTTTATTGTCTTGCGCTTTTTGCTAATCAGGGATGACGGAGTTCATTCTACAATTGATCCAGAAATCACTCTCTGAACTTGGATATGGAGACATCTCGGACTCTTTGGCTAGGGAAGTTAAGCAGAGACGGTTGTCTAAGTCTCATGTTTCAAAGGAGCAGGAAAGGGAGATTGAATTGATTGAGTGGTTCACTATGCATATCCAGCGAGGTCAATACGAGGAATTGGATTCTTATCTAGAATCGGTCTTGAAGGACTTGAGTACTTCTATGGGGGAGCCTGTGGTGCTGGACAAGCCCTATTTTCTCGATGTACTAACCAATAGCCATGACCCGAAATCCGTGGTCTTGATCATTCTTTATTTGCTCCGGAGAACGCATTTCGTTGAACGTGTCAAGGCGGGAGAAGCCACCACACTGCTTTTAGACTTTCTAAGGCTCCAATTAATGCCTATTCTTGATGAATTGAATTTGCAGGACTCGAATGAAGAGGAGGAAGACGATAACAAGTTTGATTTCGAGATACACTCGGTGACTAAGATCTTTGGCAGCCAAATATGCAGTAGTTTGACACGTCCTGTTGAGTCCAAGATTTTGATGGATTTGGCCTTGCACTCGTCAGATAAGACTCCTCCGACCATCCTGTCCACTCATTTGTTTGGTTACCCGCTTGGTAACTTGTCGTTGAAGGAGCTCCTCACGGAAACCTTCCTCAAAAACGTCTTCAAATTAGGCGGTAGACTCAAGACATATGACGTCATCTACGATATTCCACCGAACTACATCTCTTCGCTAATCAGTCAGTCAATGGTATACCAAAAATTCCAACACCCATACTATTTGTTCCCTCGGACTAAACAGGAAGAAGCATACAAAATAGAAGCACAGTTGCCTGAACAAGAAGATGAGGTCATTCTCAAGGGCAATGCAAAGAACATCAATGAATACTTTGAGGATAGTACATTTCCAAATAAACTTGTCCAAACACTCAGCCACCACGAGAGTGAAGTGTGGTCCGTCAAGTTTTCCCCTCTGGGCGAGTACCTAGCCACGGGTTCCTGTGATGGAAAGCTAATTATTTACGATGTTCAAGACGATTTTAAGGTCGCTAAGACCTTAGAGTCGTCTGACTCCATGGATTCCTTGGCTTTTGTTCCGTTCCGAACCAAAGTGTTGAACGGCAAGGCCAAGTCAATCATATACATTGCGTGGGATCCACTGGAGCAGTACTTGACCAGTTGTTCACAGGACAATGTGGTGAGGATCTGGTCTATTGGGGACTTACGTCCAAGCAAAAAGCCCATTACCCGGTCCATGGAAACCACAGAATTCAAGTTGGTAGCGTGCTTCACCTTGGGTCCATCTGTTAGACCATATTCCTGCGCATACCTTCCCCCCATCCCCAACTCGAAGCCAATTTTCATTGTAGGCTCTCCAGACAAAGTATTGAAGGCATATGATATCGAGGGAAATGAGGTATTTGACTTTTATGCCAATATTGACCAGCTCTCGGATGTTGAAGTAGACAAAGACGTGACTATGGAGGAGGACGAATCAAAAAAGGTCAAGGAGGAGATCTTTGACAGAATAAACGACTTGGCTGTTACACCAGATGGAAAGATTTTGATCACAGTGAACGATGACTCGCAGTTGTACCTATATCTGATTCCTGATTTTGCCGACTCTGAGTCCACGACCAAGAGATTGGCCCGTATCAACTTCAAAGCCAAGCTAACTTCGTGCTCTATTTCCAACAATGGAAAGTACCTCTTGGTCAGCTGTGCCCCCGACGAGTTGCAAGTGTGGGATATCTCGGGCTCTCTCGACAATGAAACACCTATCTTGTACAAACGGTTTGTTGGACATAGCCAAGCAGCTTACATAATAAGATCTTGCTTTGGGTACTTGGTGGAAGAAACCGGGGAAGAAGAGCTTGTTTTGAGTGGTTCTGACGATGGTTATATATACTATTGGAAGCTCCACACAGGTCAGCTAATAGGTAGAGCCAAGGGTCATGTCGGTGTTTGCAACTCAGTGGACTGGAACAATTATGGAAAGTATATGAAAGATACAGACTACGGAAAATTGTGGTGTTCTGTTGGTGATGATCAGAAGGTTAAGATATGGGGTTTGTGAGTATATTCATATAGAATCAGATCATATTGACTCTGATTTGATTCCATGTGAGGCGTTAGAATTCACTGTTTGAGTTTGTGCTACAGTGTAGCACCAAGAACTACTTTTGAGAGCAGGCTCTAGATTATCCAATTAGATACTACATACATATCAGGAAAAGTCAAGCGTAGGAATTGGGATTGTATTGGTTGCGATTGCGCTCTTGTGGCTGCAAATGCCAAATGCAACACTACAAAAGAGTGCACGCACTCCCATTAAATCAAAACATTATTCTTTAAAAGTATATTATTCTGTAATAGTATATACCTACAATTCGTCGTGGTCAACCTCTTCGTCTTCTTCAGCGGCTTCCTTTTCTTCCTTCTTGTCTTCGGCAGCTTCTTCTGGAGCAGCTTCTTCTTCGACAACTTCTTCTTCTTCGACTTCAACGTCTTCTTGCTTCAAGGATCTAGCGTCAACGGCGTGAGTACCCTTTTCCTTGACGTATTCGATCAAGGAGTCCAAGTCTCTTTGGCCTTGGTAGACGAGAGGAACTCTCAACCCGGTCTTTTCGTCGATTTCACCGTTGGCTGGGTACAACAACAAGGTTGGGTAACCTTCGATGGCTACGGCGGTCTCGACGTCGTTGTTGGAGTGATCAATGTGTGCAATGACAACCTTGGAGTCGGCGTCGGACTTGTAGAGTTCGGCCAATTCTTCCCAGGTTGGAGCCAACTTCTTACAGTGGCCACACCATGGGGCGTAGTACTTGACAAAGATATCCTTGGATGTGTCAGCCAAAACTTGTTCGTGGTTGTGGGCAACCAATCTAACGACTGGGCTGGCTGCGATCTCTTCTTCGGTTGGCAATGGTTCAGACTTGATGATTGGTTCAACTTCACCAGCAGCGTAGCTCTTGAGGAACTCTTCAATGGTTTCGGCGGAAGGACCTTCTGGGTTTTCGGTTTGGTTGATACCGTACTTCTTGTTGGTGGCTTGGTCTTGGATGACAAACATTGGAACGATTTCTGGGTCCATGTTCAAGACTTCGGCGTGTCTACCAAAGAGGGAAGCGTCCAAACCAACAAAGTTGACCTTACCCTTGTATTGCTTACCCAACTTGTTCAACAATGGGGCGATTTCAGCTCTTTGTTCTGGGGTGTTGTGGAAGTAGTAGGCTAATGGGAGAGTGGATTGCATGTAGGTGGTGTAGGTGTCTCTGTTGATGTCACCAAAGTATGGAACAACTTCGGCAGCAACAAACTTGGCCAAGTTTGCGGAGTCAAATTCGTCTTCAAAGAGTCTGGCGTCGTCAAAGTCGTTTGGATGGACAACGTAGACAGAGTTCTTAGCGATCTTGGCACCGAGCTTGGATTCGAGAACTTCAACCAACTCTGGGTCGGAAACACTGATAAAGCTGTAGTCGTTCTTCAAGGTCTTGGCGACAGATTCAAAAGTAGAGGCTTCTTCCTCGTTGGTCTTGGTGACGGCGTAGAGAATAAATGGCTTGGTTTGTTCGGAAATGACAACGTCCAAGGTTTCGGCGTCTTCTGGCTGGTTGACAGCTGGGAGAGTTTGCTTGATCATGTATTCGGTGATACCGTTGGCGTCTCTTGGGCCGTCGTAGTCGGAAGGAATAGCGTCGTTGAAGACCTTCAATGTTGGGTAACCTCTGATACCAAAGTCTTGACACAATTGAGAGTTCTTGGAGTCGTCACAGTTAAATTGAGCAACCTTGATTTCTGGCTTGGATTCGTTAAGGATGTCGGAAGCACTGGCCAATTCTGGGCCCAATTGCTTACAGTAACCACACCATGGAGCAAAGAACTCGACCAAGGTGAGTGGGTTTTCCTTGAGGAAGGTTTCAAAGGTGTCGGCGGTCAATTGAACGACAGCCGAGTTTGGGTCGGCAAGGGCTTCACCGTCGGCCGGTCCACCGGCTGCAGTTAATGAAACAACAGAAAGGAGCGTAGCTAATGCTGAGGTAGAGAACTTCCAGAACTTCATTTCAAATGAATTGGTTGTAAGTATTAAAAAAGATTTGTAATTGGTAATTAGAACACGCTGTTTAAATCTTTGGTGAAAGAGCGCGTGAGCGAGGGGCACGAGCTGAAAATTCCGGTGCCGTTCCCCCAACTTTAGCGGCCAGAATTCCGGCACACGTATCCAGACAGGGTCTATTGTTGTTCTAACAGAGGCTACGGCGAGCGATAGGGGTAGCGCGTGGTATGACTTGTAAGTTTCATATAGGAGTATAGTCATTGTATGCGTATCACCAGATGGTCTTTCCGATTGACGTGTCGACCTTAGGTAGTGCCAAGCACTCGACCACCGCAGCAGGAACGAAACCAAGCACACGTAAAACCAATCGAAGAAGACACGTACAACCTTTTGGTCAGAGTTTTTCAAGGAAATCATCGACGTGGCTGCCTGAGCTAGACGACTCGTCCTGAAGAGGTAAGATCCACGTCAACGCCTGTTTAGGAAAACGTTGAACGTTACGAACCCGTACGTAAATGAATCTGCGAAAAGTTTCGATCCACCACAAGAAGCACTTCACAGGGTGTACGTGGAGGCGACCCCGAAATCTACATGCCAGTGCTGGTTCACCCCTCGACGCTCATATGGTGGAGATCCTCTTACGGTTTAGACTTGGATTTGCGGGCGCGCACTCGAGCCGTTAGAGGTTTCGGAAATGTACTTACTACTTGTTTCCTGATTCGTCTTGACAGGATAAGCTATGAGGAGAAGGATAACATAGAGTTTATCATTATGGTAACATAAATCTCATTAAACTTGATTATGGCGACTCAGTATGACCTCATAGAGTAACCTCGTTATGTCTCGGCAAAGCTACAGTAGCTTGCGCAGACCGGTGATCGACCGACTCCGAAACCTCTCTAATATTAATCCGGTTTCCGTACCTCTTCTATAAAATTGACTAAACGCGACATCTCCCCGTACTGGGTGTAGACCTCCGGTACGCGCAATCCGGTCTGCTTGTCGACACGGCCACTCCTTGGATAAAATAATAAAGTAGGGTATCCCTCTATAGGCACAGGCGTGTCTACTTCATTTTTGGAGATGTCTATTTTGGCAATCACAAGGGAAGAGTCCAGCTTGTACCTTTCTGCCAATTGCTCCCAAACTGGATCCAAGTTTTTGCACGCACCGCATCCCGGGATGTTGTAGTCAACAAAGTAGTCCTTTGATTTATCTTCGAGGATGCTCCTGTGGTTAAAGGTGACCAATTTGAGGACGTTACTCGACTCCTGTTCTTCCTTTGTGGGTAATGGTTCCGACTTGACGCTGGGCTGCACTTCCCCCCGCAAGTACTTTTCAAGGAACACCTCGATTTCTATATCTGCATCGTTGACGTACCTTTTGCCATCAAACACAAAGAAGGTGCCCGGTTTCAAATCCTTCCCGTACGCTCGGGTCATATGATCTAGCGAGCTCAAGTCCAAACCGACGACATGCGCAGCTTGCCGGAACTTCTTGCCAAGCTGCGCAAGTTGACCAGCAACTGATTCGCGCTCCTCAGCACTCCCGTAGGCGTACATGGCAAGAGGCAATGGGGGCTCAGCATACGCCAAGTACGTCTTTTTGTTGAAGTCGCCGAAATACGGGAGAAGTTCTCTCGAAACGAACGACTTGAGATTTTCCTCAGTGAGGATTCCCCTGAACGGGGTAGCGTGTTCGCTTCGAATCACAGCTTCCTCACTGGGGTGGACTACAAAGAGCCCCATCCCGTCAAACCCTTCTTCGTCAATGAACATCTTCTGGTCCACGCTGAGGTGAATGAACTCAACCTTCATCTGCTTCTTGTAGTGGAACTCGTTTTTCAATGTGCGTGCCACTCTCCGAAACACAGGCTCTTCAGCGTCTGCAATGTACACCACAAACGGGTCTGTCTGACCTATTAGCTCCTCGCTTATGTTATCTTCAGCAATGGTGGAGAACGGAGATTCAGCCTGCAGCTCCATATACTCAACTATCTCGTTGGTATCTCTGCCGCCAAGGTACTCGGCAGGCACCCCGTCCATGTACACCTCCATGGACGGAACCCGAACGCCTTCACAAATAATGGTGTCGATCTCACAATTGACCTTCAAAAATCCAATTTCAGGGTGCCCTCGTCTAAGTATGACTCGTGCTGCTTGGATCTTGGGAGCTGCCCACTGACAAGACGGGCAGTCGGGAGTGTAGTACTCCACCAAAACCAAGGGATGGTCCGAAATGAGATTTTCAAACGTACTTTTGCTCATGCTAAACATCTTGGACGTGTGGGTCGCCACTCCACTGGTGACTGCTCGAAAGAGCTTCCATCCAACTGCAAAATACACAAGAGTTAGTAGCACAGCAAACCCGATTCGCCTGCTCATCCGCTTCATGGTAATTATTTTTTGACTTTGTGCGTAAATCATTTCATGCGACCGTTACTTTTCAGAACAATACGAAGCAAATGTTAAATTGATGGTTTTAGGGGTATCAGGAGGTTAAACGAAGGAGGTGATATTTGACATTGTTTCTCCTTATCTTGTCATTGCTTTTATGTAATGTAGAAGGACTCGAAGGGTAGCTTGGCAGTCCAGGTGGAGTTTGTAGCAGCTGCTCAAACCAAAAGTACCACCACCAATGCTTAGCTATTAGTATCCAGGACGTACCAGCAGCATCCAGATCTATTAGTACCAAGCCATAGGTATAAGAACCAATGCCTTTTCATATCCAACTCGTATCAGTAGCATCCAGAACGTATCTATTAATACTGGTGCTCATTGCGGTGAAACTACATTACCACGCAAACAACAGAAAACGCAATACAAAACCACTACGAGTTATACTTTATTAAGGTGGGCGGTACGTCATCCGCCTATGCATTATCTATAAACTGACGTATGGGTAAAGACTCGATGATATCTAGGAATTAGGTTGAAATGTAAGGCACCCGCACTGTTATCAGTCTTCGCTATCGATAAGCGATTGCGGATCGGGGCTCGAATCATATCAGATGAAAAGCTTCTATGCCAAGACTGGACTAATGCAGAATGCAAACAGCGGAGTAGATAGCAATATCAGGAGAAGCTTAATTATGTAAATTAGGTTGCTAGGCTCTGTGTTTGGTTGCGACTGTGGGCATTCTTTCCAGACCAACACATGGAATGCATTGGATGAGTATTCTTTGGATGTGAATGCAAGCAGAATTCTGATTTCGGTGAGTCTCTGTGCGCTATTCTTTGGTTGCAACACTAGAATGCTTTGGTTGAGTCTCGGGAATATTCTTTGGACGAGGGTGAACCGTTCCTTGCCTACGACTCGGGAACATTCCTTTTCACAAAAGCAATCAACTTTTTAAACAGCTCGAGTTCTGTCTCTTGCTCTTGGTTCTTTCTGTTCAGGTACTCTTGGAAGAAATTG
Source organism: Kodamaea jinghongensis (assembly GCA_030556895.1). Lineage (NCBI taxonomy): Eukaryota > Fungi > Ascomycota > Pichiomycetes > Serinales > Debaryomycetaceae > Kodamaea > Kodamaea jinghongensis. The sequence continues at coordinate 36,283 of JAKTUX010000033.1, read as the reverse complement.
TTGAACTTGACCGGGATTCTTAACATGGTGACGGAGTCGACCACTCTGGAGCCCTTCTTGTACAACATGATGGCAGGCAAGCCGTAAGTCAAGTTGGGGGCCTCGACATCGTTCAATTCTGTATTCATCTCGGCAATCACAAGCGAGTCTACTTCCAAATCCTTAAAGTGTTGGGCCAATTTAGTCCATGTGTAGTCTAAACTCTCGCAGTCAAACAAGCCATTGCAGTACTTGACCAAGATGTGCTTGGATTTGTCACGGACCTCTTGGTCGTGGGTGGTTCCGACCAACTTTAGCACTGGGCTCTGTGCCTGTTCTTCTATGGTGGGAATTGGTTCAGATCTTACGGTGGCCTCCAACTTGTCGTCAAAGTACCTGCCGATAAAGTCCTTCATGTCCTTCACCTTTGGGCCGTTCGGGTAGTGATTCTGGTCCATGCCAAACTTTCTTCGAGACACGTCGTCTTGGATGGCAAAGAATGGGGCGATGGAGAGGTCCATGTTCAAGTCCTGTGCTGCGTAGTCCAACAAGTCGTAGCTGCCCAAGGTGGCCTTTTTCAATCCCACAATGTGCATTTCGCCCCGGTACATTTCGCCCAACTCAGAGAGACCTTTAGCAACCACCCTGTACTGGGTGGCGGTGTCGTAGTAGTAGTATGCAATGGGGAGCTTCGACGCCATGAAGAAGCCAAAGGTGTCTCTGTTCATATCGCCGAAACTAGGGTAGATTTCCGAGATGATGAAGTCAGTCAAGTAGTTGGGGTCCATTCTGCCGTGGTACTTGACGGGTTGCCCGTCTTTTGGCCGGATAACGTAGATGCTGTCATCGTGGATGGTGGTGCGTAGTTTCGCGGATGCGATGGAAGGGTTGGTAATATGTACAAAGTCCACGCCGCTATACACACACTTTCTGAGGTAACTACTCACTTGGGTGGTGGCATTCAATAGCACAGAGGTGTCGTTGGTGGTGGTGGATGCAACATGCAATACGTAGGGCGAATTCTGGTGGTCTGCAAACTCAAGGAACTGGGCGTCCGTCATGGACGTCACCGGCGACAAGGAATTGTCTATCAAGGTCCGGATGATTTCCGATGGCTCCCTCTTGCCCTCGTACTTGTACCACACGTTGTAGTGGAACTCTCTTAGCACTGGGTATCTGTACGCTAAGTACTTTTTGCAGGTCCGGGAGTATTTTTTGCAGTCAATTCTGGCAAACTTGATTTCGGGATTGGACTCTCGGATGGACTCGGCGGCAGCCGTCACCTGCTTCTCCACCGTCTGGCAGAGCAGGCACTCAGGTGCTGTGAACTCTACCAATACATGAGGGTGTTCCGCCACAAAGCTTTCCATTGAGCTAGCGCCGAGGGTGGTGATGATGGGCCCCTCTGATAATTCCTGATGAACGGACTCAACGATAGACGTTACCTTCTGCCGTGACAATATGGTGCACAATGCAAGCAATGTCGTTAACAATCCTATACAAGGTAGAAGTAGTCTGTTCATCTCCTGGGTTCGAAAGTAATTGACAAGATTAAATTTGTGCCGCACGGCAACTCGCTTGTATATATTGCCTAAGGCGAGATTTCCTCCCACCCCCCCCATCGAAATGCCTGGAAGGGGTTGCGGTCATGGAATCATGCAGTCTAATGATGACAGGGCTTTGTGTTTCAAAGAACGAATGGCTGCAGAATTTTCATACACACTTCCAAGGCATACATGATTTTATGTTACTCCCATAATGGGGATCTACCTGCGTACAGGATATTTTACTGGAAGTGGACCGCGCTAGCTTGGTAGATGATCCGATCAGCAGGGCTTTCCTGGTCACCGAAGGTCGACTCCCGAGCCGGCCGCTGGGCCTGGAGCCAACTCTCGGGCGGAGTGGCCCGTACTTCTTTTACGCAGCCGCAACGCTCCCCAAGTACGCCATTTTCCTTTTAGTTATCGCGTGCTAGAAAAGGTAGTTGTGTGAGGTTGCTCTGCGCACCTAAGCCTTCTCTACTTTGTTCTCATGTACGATGTAATTCAAACGAGAAAGCAGAACATGTCGTTGGATCTTACCACATCCGCAGATGTGTAAGTTTCCGATTAGGTGGTTGCGACTAGATGCTCGTATTGTGGGGGCTCTCGATGTTCTCCGTGCCATGTCATCTTCTACCGCCGTGCAATTACAGCGACGTAATTGTAACTAATGAGCGGTCTTAACGAGACGCAAAGTGGGTATCATAACCTCGGAACCAACTTTTTTCCCGTACTTTTCTCCTCGATCCGGGCCCGGAAGCGCATGTTTCTCTGCTACCTTACCTCTTCCGAAATGCTGTGTGATCGGCAGGGCCGTCCAACACTTCCCAGCCAAAGGCACAGGATACAAACTGGTCACGTAAAGCCATCGAAGAACTTGTACCAGTTACACGAGTGGCATAAAGAATAATATTTTGTCGGAGATTGAAAGTGTATTTATCCGCCTTATTTTATGGGAGCTACCAGACAGAAATAGGTAACGGCATTTAAATTTTGTGAGATGTCTTCGCACAGCACAGAATGTCTTCGCGTTCATTCCAAGTCAAGTGAACACTTTTAGGATCTGCGCACAAAGACAAGCCTTCTGTGTCGCACAAAAAGCTGCCGGAACAGGAGGTCCTCCGAATAGCAGCAACTTTTACCTTTGGGTACTAGGAACATTGTTCACTGCATCCTTGAAATTGGATAGTCTTTGCATCACTAATGGATACACACAAACTCAGACTCAAAATTTTTTGACACTTCGCAGCACCTAAATTGTTTAGCGAACCGTTATGCCGAACCGCTCAATTAGAGGCAGCGCATCTCCTGCCACCCGACAAATGACCCATGATTGCGCTTAAGCCACTTAATTTGCCCATTGGTGGAGCGACAGTGGCTGCAATACGCAAGTGACTTTGCAAAAGTTCCAATTTAGGAAGCTTTAGCGGTTGGATTTATAACTCCTCGTGCTCACAGATGTGGTGATTAGCGCGATGAGCTCGCTTGGAACGCTCGAGTCACGTTTAGCTTCCTCGGTGCAAGTACCCGCATATTTCTACAACATATATCGGCTTCGTCTAGTTGCTTCGGCCATTGTACACCCGCTCCACCGTCTGAGCATTGTCTGTTATCCTCTGTCATTAACATCTACTGAGCCTTGTAATCTGTATTGTGTGTCTTGTGGGCTTCCCCAGCTTTTCAGCTGACTTTGGCTCAACAAATTGCGACTTAACGTGAGGCTGTGTTTAGTGTCATCTCACAACATTCTGACTGGGGCTTTGGTTCTCAACATCGCTGGGGTAACATAGCCTTTGCGCTGTTGTGTTGTCCCCAAAACGTAGGTTCACTATGACAAAGTTGACTGAACTCTTGTTGCAGCAACCTACAAATTCCCCAAGCGATGGGGCAAAGGGTTCCCCACATCCACCTCATCTAACGGGTACCACATTACAAGTCATCAGATGTCTTTATCTCCAAACTATTGGTATTCAATTCACAATGAAAAAGTTAGCTGAACTCTTAGTTGGGCTAAATATCTTGAATTCTTCAGTATCCTACACCGTAAACGAGCGCAGCATAGGGTTCCCCAGATTCACATACTAACCCCTACCACATAGCAAGTCAACAGATGTCTTTATCGCCAAATTCTAGTTCGTAATGACCAATGCCAAAGGTATCTGAAATATCCTGAACGCTCTGTTGCAGCATCCTACACCCACACCGAACGAACGCAAAATAGCTCTCCAAGTGCAGACCATCCGTACCACACAACAATTTCAACCTTTACGCTAGCACTTCTGCCATTTCAAGAATCATTTTCCTTTAAGACACTCATACCTACGCAAGATTCACACACTCTTTCATTCTAAAACCCTAAAAACTCTCTCCAGGTACTCCAAGTATCCAACTCCACATCATAAATATAAGCCATACTGTGTCTCAAACTACTTTGCAAGTATTGTGGTTGGTAATCATATATAAACATGACCAATCCCCAGGTCAAAACAGCAAAATACTTCCAACTCTTGTTATAAACGTCATTTCTGATTCTCCTTTGCTGACTAGCCGTCAAGTCGTTGAACGGCACTCCAATGTCCAGGCCAGAGGCTCTGAAGGTTGGCTGGGCACAATGTAAGTAATGATCCAATAGGATCTTCCCCAAAGCAAGTAATACTCTTGAGAAACAGTATAAAGTGATTTGATGGGTGATTCCAGGGTGGAAGAAATCAAAGTGTTGAGAGTACACCACCCAACTGCCAACAGCACCAGCCAAAAACTTGATCAACTTTGACTGGCTAGGTCCAAGAAACATCTCTTGTGCCAATACCTTGCACACAATCTTGTATATAATAGCAAAAGCAGCCAACACTTGAGCATGGTTCCTGGTCGCACTCAAGACCAGCTTGAGCCTCGGGCCCAATGGGCCAGAACGGTAAAGGAGATTAATCACTAATGCATGCAGAAATCTAAGCTTCCCCCCATAAACAATACCGTTACGTGCTGACTTCACCACCTCTAGTAATGGGCGGTACAATGGGTTATTGAGGACTCCAGACATGTTGTTGATTTGAATCCGGGGAGGGGCGTGCGAACTAGCTCGGTTTAAACATCCAGTCACGTGAGATACGTGTGGGGACTCTGGTCGGGCTGATGGAGTCGTGGGCATGCTTCGGCAGTTGCAGCCACCGTTACTCTCCTCGCTTGGGTCTAGTGGCGTGTCGTAGTCTTCTTCATCGTCCGTTTCAAAATCCATTGGTTGCCCAAACTTTAACGGGATTCCTATGGTTTTATGTGTAGCCTATGGTCTGATGATGTCAGGTGAGGCAAAAGCTCAGGATCTAAACGCGATATTCCGTCAGTGTATAATACTTTTTGGTCTCGTAGAATCTTCTTTTTGACTAGAATCCCGCATAGGAGTAGAATGTTTGGTTGGTTGTTACTGTCAATCGCTGTCCATCTCGAATCAGCGCAACTCCAGATGATTTATGTCAACTAGAGCCAGATTAGATAAGGGATATGAGAACGTTCACAGTGTAAAAAAACTAGATCACAGAGATAACAATGGTATGATCTTGGTGTGTGCTACTATCAGGCCACTTATAGATCTTCGGCGCCTCGTAGGTGGTATGTTAGTATACGAGCGGCTGCGATAGCAGAACATTCCATAGAAATGTAATTACAATATCCCCGGTGTGTAAAGCTCAATAATTACGTTGTTGAGTAAAGCTTTTGAAGGGTTTTACTCTAATGCACCCCCAGTTTCTCGTACTGGTGATGTTAATCACTGCGGTTGTTGTTCTAGCCGTGTTGAAGAGGCTGCGAATTGGTGACATCATAGGCGGTTTTTGCAGTTGAGTTCCCTCTTTGGCCAACTAGCTAGTACCTATCACGTCTTGATTCTATCTACTTGTGCTGGGGTCTGTAATAGAGCTTAATTTCTGCAAAGTACCTAACTAACCATTCGCTTTGTTGGTGCAATGAACCGCGGTCCATAGTGAAGGGTCTTTTTTTTGGGCTTCTCTCCTCTTTGTGTCCCTTGCGTCAACTTTCCTTAACGGCAGATATGATTTCAACTAAGCGTAAGCTTGCACTCCAATTGGTGATTAATTTGGACGGATTTTTATTTCCCGATGGTATCCTCTGCTGTGTGGACCAAAGAGTCAACCTATCTTCGCAAAGGTGAGCTCTGGACTGACTCACCAGGTATACGGTACCATTCTAAGCTGCGTAGCTTAGTATCTAAATAAGCTGTAGCTTAGAATTATCATCTAAATAAGTTCCATTGTCTAACTTTTGACTGCATTCGCTGGTACAGATTATGTCTTCTTCCCGATTCCATGTGTCAGTGGTGCTGCACTGACTCAAATTTTCCATTTCCGTGCGTTGCAGCTAGACGTGGATATGAGATGACAACACCAGATAATTGGTCTCTATATGAGTAAGCTGTGTCTGAGTGTAAGCAAGTATAAGTCGGACCTAATATGTGCGTTGTGCTTGCCGCCAAAGTTGAAGAACTGGCAACCACTATCGTGCAGGCAAGTGAAACATCCGTACATCAATGACCGTATATAGATGTAGACCTTGATCTGCGTTATCCATCACATAAAAACAATTTACTACCTAAATCGTTGCCGCCGCCTTTAACAGCTATACAGACGCGGCCACTACTCCAATGCATATGCACTTCACTTTGCCTTGACAGCATTCCAGTAGTTGAGCATGAACCAACAGAAATTAGCGTCAAAAAATATGCCCAGCTTATAACTATAGAAAACATATGCCTGCTAGCTAGCCAACTGGAGCATCTACCGCTGCTCTAGCCCAACAAACCCTCGCGTTGTCTTAGCACAAAGTCTTGTTTATAACCTCATATGCATTTGCACCTTTGTTCCCGTGACCGTTTTTCCAAATTTTCCAGCCCCGTATTTACACATTGGACTCAAAGTTACCCTCATCTCAGAGCCCTAAAACAACGGGCCCGTACAACAGCACAAGACAGCTAGAGCAAGCACTATAAGCCCGAAATTACCAAGTTGCATACTGGCACCCCTTCGATATACGTATCTGTCCCAATTCTTCTCATTGACAGTGTGCAAGTGGCCTGTATTCTGCATATCGTTGGTATCTTCACTACCACCAGGACTTACCCTCACATTCTCGTCTCTAAAAAAAATCCACCGCAGAAATCGAAAATTTTTTCTTCACTACTACGACACAAGGATTGGGTTTACGGATCAATGAGTGCTCCTATATCATATGCCAATGTTGCTGCTCAAGGCAAGAAAGAAGAAGGTAAAGATGTGAGTGAACCTGTCAGCGAAGAAGTCAAGGTTGAAGGAGACGTCAAAAAACCTAAGGAAGTTAAAAAGAAGACTTTGACGCCAGCTCCAGTTCCAACCACTTCGGTTTGGGGAACCTCCACTGCATCCGCTGACAAGAGCGGTAATACTTCCACTAATGCATCCGTTGACGAAATCAAATGGCCTACTCCAGATACCCAAGCAAAAGCCAGCAGCGGGCAAACGCAAAAGTTTATTAATACTGGGGCATCAACGAAATGGTTACCAATTAATGCCAAAGTGATTATGTCAAGTTCCAAACCTCCAAAACAGAATAGAAATAGAAAGAGGAACTCGAAACAAAAGAAAAAGGATGATGCCGAAGACGAAGACGTAAAAGGGAAAAAGAAGTACGGCAAGAAGACTCTGCAAAATCTGCTGGGTGTGCTGCAACAACCAAACCAGCAACAAGCACAGCAACAAGCACAACCCTTCCACCCATTACCTCAATACGCTCAATCCGCAATAGTCCCACCATTTGTTCCAGGTGAGTATTACCAAGGACAGCCAGGTCAAAGTGGCCAATTTCATCCTCAAGCACAACAAAATGGTCAGTTCAGACCTCCTCAACAAGCATCTAAAAGTCAGAATTTATACAGAAATGGATCAAACGGGAATATTGGAGGACGTATTCCTCAGGCTCAAATTCCTCCTCCAATCTCTCCAAAGCAAGATCCTCGCGAAGCATTAGGACACCAAATTGACTATTACTTCTCATTAGAAAATTTGATTAGAGATATCTATTTGAGAAAGAATATGGACTCCTCAGGTTGGGTCAAGTTGTCATTGATTTTGGATTTCAAGAGAATCAAGATCATCTTGAACGGAATCCAAAATTCCCTTCAATCGGAACCAACTGGTGAGACTATTGAAGGTATAGTTTTGGACACTATTAAGGGTTGTGGAAATTTAGAAATAAAGTATACTAAAGGTGAGGCTGACTCTGGCATTGAAGACATCACGTTGAGGGTGAAGGAAAATGCAGAGCAATGGTTATTACCATAGCATGGACACTAAATGGTCCTTTGTATATATGTACGATTGCATGAGGATGTAGAATGGATGCGCTTTCAAGTGCTATCGTAGCAGTGGGAGCCTGGGTAATGTGTATGAGTCTACTCTTATATGTGAGGTACGAGGTGGTTGCCTTCGCTACTTCCAAAGAGGCTACTTGTATCGAACTGTTTTAGACTGCTACCTCAGAACGTCAATGTGCAGTTCCATTGACTAGCTAGGTGGATTTAGGATCGACAATTCAATCTGGCTATGCTGTGCTCTGGTGATACTTTGACAAAGGTCGACTCTTGTGTATTGTTAGGTAGCATCTATCTGGTTGCTGTCATGTAGGCACTTACTAGTTCACACCAGCAAGTCCTGAGACTAAGCACTACCTTAGCTTCCTAATCTATGGAAAGTGCCATGATCATATAAGCAGCAAAAGTATGCTATCCTGCTCTCCGGTGCTAGTTGACATTGTTGTTACGAAGATATTGAAACAATAAATAGCTTACTTCCTTGAAATTTTGCCAACATTCAAAATCAAAGCGGTTTGAGCGCAGGCAAGCAACAGGGGCAGGTTCATCTTGAGTCGATCACAAGTAGGAGGCTGCCTTTCCATGCTTTTCTATGGATGGAAGCCTTTGTCTGCGATGAGCATACGCCGCCACTGCTGCATCTCTAGCATTTCTGCATCACTGCCTAATTACTGACAATTCCTGAACACTAAACGACACAACAAAGTCTAGGTTTTCAACCGAGGCTTCCAAGACATGCTGGAGTGTCCTAATACTCAGCTTGACGACTCTGAAGGTCGTGCAGCTGCACGCAACGGCCGGGTCTACGATGCTGCGCTGGAAAAGTACGATTGACAGAGCTGACATGGCTGACATGATGCATGATGCTTGTGCGGTGCCAAAGTGCACGTAGACTTGCATGCTTCTGCAGATACACTGTATCTGGAGGAGTGCTGACGAGCATTGCGTCTATGCGCATCCGATTGGGAAAGCTCGCTCTCTTATACCTTGGCTGCGAAAACACGGCGGCTGCGAAATTTTGAGCACTAATCGGTAACAGGACATGGGCGGGCATACACTCTTATTGAACTCAGATTTTCTGTAGACTTCGGATTACTTCCCCGACAGTGTCAATTGTGAGGTGGCTTCTGGCAGAACCTAATGATTGATAATTTTAGACGATATAAGCAACACTACAGAGCTGGTTAGAGATACTCCTGCTATAAGCATCGTGTGTACTTGCTATTGTTGGAGCGCCAGCAAAGAAACAAAGACATCAGGCATGATCCACTCTTTTCTGGGCTCTCCGTGGGCTATTTTATTTGAATAACGTATTAGTAACCGTTAGGCGCCTTTGGATGGTACATATTGGCACCTTAACTTATGTGATTCCTGCACTCGCCGGAGTTGGGTGCTTTCAGTCTTCGTATCTATGCTTATACTCTCTTGCACCCTCAAGCAGACTTCTGAATTAACTATTTTCGTTCCTTATTGCAAAAGGGCGCCATGCTTCTTGTTCCTGCTGCTTAAGGTTAAGCTTGTAACAAGAGAGAATTGCGCATGCACCCTGCACAAAAAGCTAGGTAAGCATGTTGCTGGGCGGACGACATTGAGAGCTGCAAGTACGGCAATTACCTGCTCCAACGCTTAATGCTGTATGTGAAGGGAATGCCGCAAGGGGGGTTGTTGCCCCTGAAGTCTAAAGGTGACGTAACGACGTAAAGTTGACGTTTGGTTCAGCAGATCAAGAATGCGACAGAACCTTTTCAATACGTCAATAGAGTCATAAAAATTCACCTGAACTTGGCGGGCACAACTGCAGTCTCCTAAGCCTGACTCAAGCACAATATATCAATAATAACTAAGCTATTCCCTTTTGCGCCTTGAGCGTTGGTGTGGCTTGAGTTTTCAAGTTAGGGGCGACGCTCAGATTGATGGGATTCAGTATTTCAGTCTGGTTTTGAGCGATTCCGTGAAGATTAAGGTTCGCGAGGCGAGGCCCGACAACTTTGGTCTATATATTGCACGTGTATATGAGCACGTGTTGACCACTATCTGAGTTGAACACTGAATTCTGTCTGTTCTTCTAGCTTAATAAAGCAGTCAACTGTTTCTGTGTTGCTCTAGTCTTTGTGGGAAATGATTCAGAATGTGCGGAATAGTTCTGCTCCGGTCACTACTGACGTTTCAATCTATTTTTCTGGATTTGTGGGACCCCTCTGCTAGAAAGATGTTAGTGTGAGATGCTGTAGAGTCCGTAACATATGCTCCGATCACAATTTAAAAGAAAAAATATTGCCTTTCAAGGTAACGTCGCCGTAGGGAAGCACTTTATACGTAAATTGAGGAGATCTAGTTGTGAAATCTTCCCAATAAAGGCGTGCTTGATTTGCATCTTTTGAAACCACATTCTGACGACACCTAAGGAATCCGGATCCCCGTTATCTCTTCACGTCCCAAACTCTTGCACTCTGTGATAGAGGCTTCTGATGAATTCACCCAGACTTGTTAGTAATTTGTGGCGGCTAAAAGAATGGACCATAATTTTTTTTGCAGTCATTTTCCTCACACTCAGCGAACACTTCGAACTACTGAAATACATAGGAAAGGTAGATTAAATTATAGAAATTGCACTAAAAGGCAAGCTAGAACCCTTAAATGCACGATAATCGATGATTGGAACTCTGGGTTTTGACAGTATACATCGAAAATGTGGCGCCAAAGGTAGTGTCACCCTTCTCTTGCCTGATTTCTACATGCACATTCCAAGTCATCAGCATACTATACAAACTCAGCACTTCCGAAACTTCTTCTCATTCCACCATTCAAGTCCCAAGTTAAAACACCTCCATTCTGACATCCAATCATCAACTTACTCCCAACGACTTCCAATCCACTAATTTCCATTTCACCGTTGATATGATTTGCATAAAACTCCTCAAAATCATAGTATACATCCTCCACCTTAGATTCTTCATCGATCTTCTTGGTCTCAACGTCCTCCCTTGAGTCCCATTGGTAATTAAACTTTTGAGGAGGCAGGTAAAGTGACTTCCTAGGAGGAACAAAGACATACTGCTTGAACAACTTCGGATTCTCATGAGTAACATATTCATAATCGTACACCAACGAAGTTTGGAAGGTATTATCGGCATAGATCTCCAGAGTGCGTTTTCTATATTTTCCATATTGATCCAAAGCCAAAGGAACGACTATAACCTGGTGGTTGTCAATGTCACTGATTCTTCTCAAATCATATAAATGCACTCTTCCCACATGTTCAGACACTACCAACATGTCGTTCATATCGTCCGCAAACTTACACATCCTAAAGGCACCAGCAGTTTGTGACGGTCTGGTAGATTTAATAGTGGCTAAAGGCTCTTCGCCAATATTTCTCAAATCGTAGAGCAAACATGATCCGTCTTGAAACACAGCCGACATCAAGTTCCCATTACTGTGATAGGAGATCCCAAAGCCAGAATCGTGATTTGTTGTTATTGTGCGTATTATCTTCCCATTCTTGTTGTCTATCATAAATATAGACGGGCAATCTGTTGAGCAGCTCACTAAGTTTGAATGAACGGGGTTTCTGGTAACATGATTCAAAGGTACCTTACACAGAATCTTGTTCGCCACTTGAATCTCTGAGTTAGAGATGTCGAGGTTATAAAGATAACTGTCGTTGTTGCAAACATGTGCTTCGTATGCTGAGTTCCCTTTTTTGAAAAGAGCAACATCATTATTAATAAGGCCACCCAAGCGAGTGGTGGTAGATCCTGCTTCAGGAGAGTACACCGAGAAGAGACCTGTGACTGCCCTTCTCTTTGATTCCGTTAAACTCGGAATCTCGGTTCTCATGTTTGATAATACTCCACCACAAATCACTGTCCCATCGTTAGCTTGATCAAAACATCTCGGGTGATAGTTCAACTCAACGTAAGGGGCGGTCCGGCCGGTCCCTAAGTTCAACAGACAAACAATATTCCCCTTCGTATAATAAAGAAGTTCCTTTCCTCTATCATACTTCAAAAGGTCCCTTAGTTGCCAGTGACTGATCGTTGCACCGACATTCGGGATATATACGGGATTTGGGTTGAGATATTGATGTCCATGATAGTAGTTTTGAAAGCATCTATGATACAGTTCTCTGGGAGTCATAGCATCCCACGCACTATGTCGTTTGGTGGGGCTATTAGAATAGCTATCGATAGTCATTGGTAATTTAAGATAAGGGGTTTTGCGAATTTAGAAGGTCGCACAAGTATCGATCGCAGTCTCACGTATAATGTGGCACAACTTGGATTTTATGAGAATACTTCAAGAAGGTGACCAAGTTGAAGGTCTTAAAATATTAGCTTATATATAAAGATGAAGCGGTTTCGTTGATGCCCAAGAACAGATTTTCGGCAATATGTGTGTCCACGTCAGAGTTATGGCTGCTCAGGGTCGATCAAATGTGGGGTCATAGGGTTAGATCACGTGCGCAGAACAATACCATAGCCTCTGGCTGATGGGACACAAAGATGAGAGCAATGATTTTTTTTCTGAAATCACCCTATTCTTGGGTCTCCAGTTTCATGTTTGTTTTAGATGGCGGAAGCAGCACTGCGTATGATCTTGGGAGCAACAACTTACGTCCTAGATCTTCGTGCACTTCTGTCACGCCCAGTCTGGGATCGTTTCTACAAATAAAATTTGTTGCGTGAAGTGAGGGCCAGGGTTTTTTGGACGAGGCCAACTGGTAGCTATGGCATCGGCGGAGGTATTTCTCCGTGATGCAGTTCCATGATCTTGCTTGAGATTCGATTGTAGGGGAAGCTAAAGTATCGATGTTCAATGATCTCATAGGCTCTTAATTGAACAGCGAATATTGCCTGATTGGGAAATGACTTTAGTTGCGAGCCTAGAGACTACTCTGGGGAATTGCTTGAGGTTTGTGCCCAGCCCAGCATTCTGGGTCAGCTCCAAGGCTAAGAATTATAATTAGATGTGCAACAGGTATAGAGTTGAGAAGCCCCGATACGATATCCCCGATCGCCGTATTTGAGCTCTAAATATTTTGCATTAGTGGGGACGACTTTGGGTTGCAAATGACTACTGAATCCGAAGATTGCAGCTTATGGGGAGTTGCTCGAAAATACTCGAGATCTTTAACAGGCTCACAACCACCAAACTCAAGCATTCCATCTTTTGGGTATTCAATCGAGCCTTGGAATGGGAAGCAACGCTTAGCGCTTGTCTCAAAAGCAAGTTTTATGCAGCCTGACAGCTTTCTACAAAATAATATCGATCTGCTTTTAACAAAGAACTAGTTCTTTGGATCTATTATTCTATTAAGAGCATAACTTCTCTTTGAGAAATGACTATTAAATGCAGGTGGAGAGATGGAGCACTTGAGAAGCGAAGATACTTCACAATACAGCGCTTGCCAACCTCTCCAAAAATGGCGCCAAATCATCTTTTCTGATCTCGATGACGGAACTATCAAAACTATCTATCCTCACTTTGGCCCCAGAGCTGTTTCCCAATTGTTGGAAAACCACACTGAAAGTATTTAATCTCATAGTCACCTTTTCTCTATCTATCCCCACTCCCCTTGGATACTTTGGTGGTAATCCTATCACTAAGTATGAATCACTGGCTGCATCCAAACTTGCTATGACAAACGGCTTTAAGCTTTTCTTATTACTTTGAAAGTCCAATTCTGTGATATTTTCCACGAGCCAGCTCCCAAGACGGTTCAACATCAAAGGGTTATTGAACAGTTGCAAATCGGGAATGGATCCGTCATTTAACACGCACAACCTATATGTCCTCATGTTCTTTATTAACCGTCTTTCCAATAAGGACATTCCGGTTCTGAAGATAATTTGCTGCATTTGTTTTGCTTGCTCGAGGCCATGGTGAAGTGTCTGCAAGCCTTTCAGGACTTTTGTGACGTTCAAAGCGTCCCACAGCGACCAGAAATTGGACACCCATGACTTTTCCTTTTCCATGATATGTTGCTCCACCTGAGCATCGGCCACATCCTCAGTGGACGACCCTGTACCTGCCCCCGATTCCATTTCCAAAAGTGCACAGACACTTTCTACGCACTCCATGGCAGAAAGTTGACCGCTGAAGCCATAGGACCGTATGAAACCATCACGCACAATGCCTTCCAAGCCATAAATAGGCAAGTACTTGGAAAATATGACTGGCAATTGTTTCTTTACTCGAACATCCATGTATAGCCACTTTTGTTGTGCGATTGCCAACAGGATCCCCATTTTGGCCAAAAGCTTATGGAGCTTCTTCTTTCCGTCTTCAGTCCAGAGGTTTAGTTTGGAGTTGACGTGAGATGAATAAAAAAAGGAGTCATAAAGGGTCCAATGACGGAGAAGAAATAAGTGGTAGTCGACCTCAACATTGATCTGTGAAGCGTCTGCTGTTTTTTCTTGCACTGTACTAAGACGCAATACTTCGTCCTTGAAAATGGGTTGTAACTTATCGTACACTTCCGGGTAATGGGAATCCAATGCAGAGGTGCCTAGGATTGCGAGCCATAAGTTGTCGATGTTTGTTTCACCAATGGAGGAAAGGAAACCGTAGATAAGTGCTGTGGTTGCCGTAAGTATCGTAGTACCCTGGTTATAATATGATTCGATCTTTGATTGGGAAGCTCTAAGCTTTATTCGCCGAGCTTTGGCTGCTTCTTTGAGCGGATCGCGGTTGAGGTCGCCGTTGTCATCTTGGTCTTCGTCGTCTTCGTTGTCGTGCTCATCATCGTCGTTATCCTCCTCAGATGCGTCTGGATCTTCATCCGAATCGACTTCTGCAAGCTCCTTGTATACTCCGCCCATGTCGGCCAAGTTCCCGTCAATGTATCCATCATCAAAGCAACACACCGTGTCGGAGCCAAATAAGTTGTCCAAGCTCCAAGGTCTGTGGCCGTCTATCACATATAACTTGCGGTCTAAACCTTCTTGTATCTCCAAAAAACCCTCAAGATCTATCATGGCTCCACATCCAATAAGGAATACATTGGTAACTTCAGAGTCTAACTTGGAGTAATGCGTTTGGAGGTCGGAATAACCAACGACTGGAATCAACTGGTACTGAATGAGCTCCTTCCTGAGAAGCAAGCTAAGGATCTTGGCCCCACAGATAGCATCAATATCTAAACATGACACGAATATTACTAGTTTGCACGTGGAATGCGAGAGAGACGTTCGCTTGATCGCCCGAAACGTCTCCGCGTACTGGTTGGGTGTGATGTACATGTTGATTTTTTTGATGGTGGATTAACTTTGTTAAGCGCGAGTATCCACATCCGGGCACTCCAACACAATTCAGATGAATTTCATCGCCCAGCACACTGGGTTTGTGACTTCTGCAATGAAGGGGCAAGCCCTAAGTGATTATAATAGTTTGGTATTGTAATATCGACTGAAAGTAAGATGGCTCCCAGAGGCCACTAATATGCAAAGAACGGTATTAGAGAAAGAGAGAATACCCACAGCACCCCAAGCTCAATAAATAGAGCATTTGCTCAAGCTACAGCCCTTTGGGAGCACGAACGATTGGGTCGGACCACATTATGCCTATTTTGCAGCCTGTTTTTCGTTGTGGTTACAGTCGATTCACCATTTGTCTTCTTTAGGTAATACGCGTTGCGACGCGCTCCAGATCTAAATATACCAGTGTGACCCTTCACGGATTCATCATATTTTTGGAGAAGACATTAATGGGGGTAGTTGTAGTATTATGGGTACACTGTGAGTTCTCTTGTTTGTTGTTTTTATGCTAGTCAAGATGAAGGTGGGCCATGTCACTTTTGAGCTAAAGGTAGTAATTTTTGTTCGTTTTCTCATTTTTTTTACAAATTAAAGTATTTTTTGCAGCACTTTATAAGTTCTAAATGATTAAACAATTATGAGAAGGGACACTCAACCTGTTGCAAAGGACTAAAAGAACGTATGATCTTAAAATTCCAAGTAACAACTGTTATATATGCTAATTGGTGTTACGCTTATCAATATTCTGATGATATACGATGGATCTCTGGGCACCCTCCAAGCACGGACCGAAACGCCGGCCTTTGGGAAGAATTCGTTGTTCCATACAATACTTTAAAAGTAATAGTGTGGCCATTTGATAAACAATGGCATAGCAACGGTAGTCTTGCAATACTACGACAATGCCTCGAATTTCTTCTTGGTTTGGGTGAGTTCATCTGAGGGGTACATACCTGTGGAGGTTCCTTAGATCGAGTAGTTCATTTATGCACTACTAACATTTGTGTTAGCACTAAGGAATTCTAACACATTATTTGTGTTAATGTGTTGTGTTAATGTGTTAGAATTCCTTAGTGCTGATTAAACATTAGTTACGGGAACTGACAACCTACTAGTGGTTTTTTTTGCCGTTTTCCTTTAAGTCATTCAACAGTAGGTGTCTCTGGCGGCGGTTGAGTTAGGCGGCAAAAAAAATACGAAATAAGAAGTTGTGAATGATACGGCATCAAAAAATCCAAGAAAAAGGGTTCGAGAGACAACAAAGGAATAGTAGCGATAATAGGAAAAGCGGAAGATAACCAACAGAATAGCTCCTTGGAGGTGCATTGCAGATTGATTGGTTTGACTGAGGAATTCGTGGAGACCAGCAAAGATCATGTGCAATGCGCCAAGTTGCAAATTCTGCATGAA
Source organism: Kodamaea jinghongensis (assembly GCA_030556895.1). Classification (NCBI taxonomy): domain Eukaryota; kingdom Fungi; phylum Ascomycota; class Pichiomycetes; order Serinales; family Debaryomycetaceae; genus Kodamaea; species Kodamaea jinghongensis. Next base: position 19,739 of record JAKTUX010000033.1, on the reverse strand, counting down.
GGGGACGCGGCTGAAAATCATACATTACCGTCAAATTCCCACATTTGAAAGGGTCCGGGGCTTAGACTCCGTATTACGACCAGGTTTGCGCAGGCACATGGGTTCTGGAGCAATGCCTTCTCACTAGCTGCGTCTATCCTGACGGTCATACGATAAGATTTAAATCCAACAACATTCTGGGGATCTTGAAATTCAGCATAGGAAGCCCTTCCGTGTACACAATAACACCAACTCAACAATTTCTCGGTGGTTGAGGTTGCACCCGCGGAATTATATGCCCTTTTCAATCTCACAATCTTCTTTTGGAATGATCCTCCACTTCATTCCCCATGGGACGCCAAAGCACCCTCATCACAATTCACCCCGCTCCCAGATGGAAAACAAATTCCCGTCCATACTAAGAGGAACGGAGTGGTGGCTTCCAGCCAACTCAGCCAACATATCCATGTTCTCTAAAGATCAAAGTGGTACCTCCACCACTTGTCCCCTCATTCATTCCTTTGCCCATGGGGACTCCTTCGAATGATAACCCCGTTATCTCGGGATAAACACCTATTTTTTTGTATCATATCAGTTTTGCATTCAAGGTTTCGAGAATATTGGAAGCCCATGGTTTTACGACGAATCTTCATCTGACATGCAACTTCGATGCCTACATCCTGAGATACGGAAGATCCTGAATTTCAGAGATATTATCACTTACAATCTGGGTAAGCGCCAAAAGAAGGCTTTGTCAGCTTCGCTTTTTGGCGGTAGTTTCCGGGTCTCGGAGGAGAAACCAAAGTGCCAAGATCCCCCAAGCTCATCCCCCAAAAGGATGAATTGGGCTACGGGGTCCCACGACCTTTCTTGGGGTCTCTTGACGCAAACTTTTCACAGTAGAGAACTAGAGAAGTGCCTGTAATGATCCAGGTTTGCGATAATATTCAAAACTTTACTAAGACGAGCGTCAAGAAAAGCATGGCTTAATGATAATTTGAAGTGTGTCAAGGGACCTCCCACAAAGGTATAACTGTGACAAAAGCTAGAAACAGAGCTGCCGCAAACATCTTTGTGCTCCTGTCAGTGAATTGGGGGTTAGCGACACCCTTGCCGAAGTGGGGCGAAAGGTCGAGACACAGTGGGGAAGAATAACTTCGGAAGGAATTAGATTAATGGCACAGACTTCTTCGATGTGAAGTCACCAAATATAAATAGGTACTGAAAAGACCCATGTATTATTCGGTCTCATCATCGTCTATGAAGAATATATTTGCTAAAGTCGAGGAGCGTCCAACTCCTCCACAAGTTTACAATGTCCGCATCTATCTGATGGCACTTATGGCCTCAGCAGCTGCTATCATTATTGGGTACGACAGTGGTTTTATTGGAGGAACACTTGCTCTTCCTGGATTCCACCAAGAGTTTAACTTGGATGGAAGCGCACACTCCAAGTTGGTAGTCTCTAACATCATCAGTGTTTTTCACGCTGGCTGTTTCTTCGGAGCATTGTTCTCGTACCCAATGAGTTACTATTGGGGAAGAAGAATTCCTTTGCTCATTGCTTCCTGTTTTGTCACTGTTGGTTCTGCTATTATGCTTATTGCAAACTCTCAAAGAGGTCTTGTCCCCATTTATTTAGGTAGAGTCATTGCCGGTCTTGCTATTGGATTGTGTACCAATCTCACTGTTGTTTATATTTCCGAGATTAGTCCTCCTGCTATTCGTGGACAGCTTATCAGTTGTTTTGAAGTTGGCTGGAGAATCGGAGATTTGATTGGGTTTTGGATCAACTACGCCGTTATTGAACACATTCCAACAGGAACCAAGCAATGGATGGTTCCATTTGCAATTCAATTAATTCCTTCTGGGCTTTTCCTTTTAGGTTCGATATTTATGACTGAGTCACCAAGATGGCTCTTCCAGGTCGGAAAGCACGAAAAGGCTTTGAAAAACTTGGAATGGTTGAGAAACTTGCCACGTGAGGACGAGTACATGCAATTTGAGGTTGCACAAGTGATGCAACTGATTGAGATGCAAAGAACCAGCATTGGAATGGGTATCTGGGACCCTTTCAAGGAAGTGTTTTTCAACAATAGAAAGGTCTTGAGAAGATTGGGGCTCACCTGTACACTTTTCTTCTTGCCAAATATATTAGGTATTCAGTCCATCAACTACTACCTGCCAATTCTTTTCGCTGGGTTAGGTGTTAAGGGCACCGACGCCACCCTTTTCTCTACTGGTATGTTTGGTGTGGTCAAGTTTGTGTGTACTTTCATCTACATTCTCTTTATTGTTGATTTCTTTGGAAGAAGGAAAGCATTCATGACCAGTTCCACCATTTGCTCGCTCTGCTTCTGGTACGTCGGTGCCTATCTCAAGATCAACGACCCCACCAAGCCAGGTAACACCGCCGGACGCGGAGGGAAGGCCGCAATTGGAATGATGTATATCTGGCTTGCGTCTTTCATCATGGCTTGGTCAGCTGGGCCATTTGTCATTGGATCTGAAGTTTACGACCAAAACATCAGATCTTTCGTTCAAGCCATTGGTGCAGCCGTGTCCTGGATTCCTATTTTCCTCATGAGTCGTTTCACCGGGAACATGATCGACAAGATGCACTACGGTGTGTACTTTTTCTTTGCAGGATTGGCAGCATTGGCCGTTCCCTTCATCTATTTCTGCTTACCAGAAACAAAGGGTATTGCTTTGGAGGACATGGACAGATTGTTTGAAGTTCCAGCCAGACATGCACATTCCATTGTCTTGCAAGAAAAGATCAAAGAAAACAAGGAGAGAAGGGAAATCTTGGGATACACCGAAAAGGCTGAAGTCAGTCAAAGCGAAGGCGAGGGTGGCGATTTGTGGGCTAAGGATGGCAGCTTGGAGAGCCAGTCTTCCAAGAAGTTTGTCACCACTGTTGTTGAAGATCGCAGGAGCGAAGTCTAAGTTGCTCTCATGGAATTAAGAACTGTCCCGGCTTTTATTCGGGGCTTAGAAAGTTGCAGCCAAGTGTTAGGAATATGGCCATGGAACGGGTGGCTGTTTTGAAATTAGGGAGACCGTGATATCTAGATGATATTATTTAGAGAGCTAGAATCTGGATTCTGTTCAAATATAATCAGAAGTCGAATGATGTAGACTCACGTAAACGAACCAGAGCAAAGTGCAACAGCACTCTCTCACACGCAGCCGTACACGGAATCGCAAGTCTCGTGGCAACAAAGACCCCTCATGCAATTACTAAGCGCATAGCTGCACAAGTATTAGTCGCAGCACCTACCGAGACTTGCAGCCACTCATGTTGGGATTGTCCGTGAGGTTGGTAAGTGAGGAGCCATGGTTTGGTAGAGACGTAGTTAACAATCATCGTGGCTGGCCCCAAACGTGGACGCGTCCCTCTATTGTAACCTACCATTGCTGGAATGATCCAGACCCTAGAGTGAAAAAATTGCCCCATAAGCGCTCTACTGCAACGAAACACCAGTTGCCTGTGCCCAGCATTTTCTACCTTCCACATAATGCGCCTTCTAAGACGGAATTGAAATTTTGTGAAATAGCCGACGGTGAGTCTGGCCCAAAAGATGCAATAGTTAAGACGGGACACATGCAATTGAGCAACAGCTATTGAAAAGGCGGTCTCAATTTGCCGTTTCTTTCCAGGGCAGACGGTGTAGCTACAGCTTGGAGCACAGGAGCTGAATGGTGGGACAAATCTGGATCGGATGCGGCCATGCAAAAAACGTTCCGAGGGGGCGCAAGAAGTTTCTAGGTCCCACGTCTTACGAACCACGTAGTGATGAGTAATCGAGTGACTCAAAAACAGAGAATGGGTCACAAGGCTAACATATGCTTCTTTTTCCGCTCTAGGACTGCTTGCTCTTGTCTACGACAGAACTGGAACATAGGCCCTTCGAGAGCGGTAAAAGCGTCCCTCGTTCGACAAGAAGCTAGAGATAGACTCCCCAGGGCATCATCATCCCCTCAGTGTCTCTACCTTGCCTCCAAAGACTGAGTCATTGGAGGTGGTTGAACCCCCTCTTGGTTTTTGCCACCGTCACACATTGAGTGAAAGTGCGCCCTTTTTTTACGAGACGTGAGTCAACAAGTGGCAAATTTGCAACTCGAATACGAAAACGGTAATACCGGATTTGGTTTTGTCATGAGATTTCTTCCAGTCAAGCTTACCATTGGAAGGCCCAATTGCCAGAGAATTGGAGATTATGCAAGGTTAATGGCATGACTGGACTACCACCAGCCTCTATAGTAGCCAAACCCCCGAATACTGCGCCAGAAATTCCCCCAAGGGAGCCGTCATTCATGAAAACGATGATTGGCACAAGCCGTGCGCAAATCTAGATTTTAAATCTTGTGAGTGTGAATACCCATTGGGTGCAAAAGTATAAATGGAGGAGAAGATCCAGTAGTTTTCTATTCTTCTCCAGATCAATTTATCAATTATGTCTTCAGAATTAAAGAAAACAGATTCCAGTAACGTGGATGTTCGCTCCGTCAAGTCCAATGCTTCAAGTGTTGTGTCTAAGTTGAAAAACGTGCTAAAGTCTTCTTGCAAATGTTCACACCGTGAGCATTTTGTAAAGGAAAAGAAGGGAGGTATACACTATGAGTCTGCTGCAACTTATATGTCGCTAAAGTAAAGAAAATGATATCTTGCCAATAAGGTAAGTATTTGTATCTGGTATGCTTAATGGTACATAGTGGTTATGGTTTGTCTAGGAAAAGGGAGTCTTGACTTTTAAGAGGCCCTGGTGGCGACCCTTTAAGCGGTCTTCTTTTATATTAATGAATGGTTTTTAGTATGAGTTTTGTAGGAATTTGGAGTTTCATTGCGATTGAGGTCTGTAGTGTGACGAGTTGGTACGTGGTTCATGGTTCCTGAAGACGTTTTTGTGGTGAACCGGAGAGCTGACTGGAGATTCCAAACGACCCACTTCAACCCAGCGCCTGGCTGCAACTGCTCACAGACAGTTGCTGCTGCCCCATATGGTAGTCAAGGATAAGCCTGTGGGAGCGCAGGGTTGACGCGCAAAGACGGATTTGCTCACGTGAAACTTTAAGCAACTTGCTCTACGGTTCGACGCCAACAGCACCATGAAAGGAGTGCAAGCAAGCGCGAGGGCTTGTGGTAGCACAGACAAATATCTTAGAGAGCAACCCAACCTATCGTTCTACGACGCTGTTTGCTCATTCACAGCACTTTGTTTGACGTCAGCGTACAAACTGTCCGCCTGTCAAAATATTGTCTTGACCGCAGACGACAAATTCTTGACGAAGTCCTAGTAGATGGGAGACTAGTAACATACGAAGTATAACTGCTGCAAATACCAAAGTTACAAGCTTCATTGTGCGTCTATAACTACCAGGTGCACAGTGAGGTAGTTATTGGGAGATGCTGGCTTATAGTCTACCAGAAGCGGTTTGGGCAGCGTCAACTCCCTAGGAGTTGCAAAATTTTACTTTCAGTACTTGCCAGATATGGAAATGGCAAAATAGCCCAAAAGAGCCTCTATCGTAATATGTTGAGAGTATTACAAGTGAAACTTGCTCTGATTTAACCGTCGAGTGGCTTGGGTGCTCGTGTAGTGTTTTGGTGAGTCGAATGGATAATGTAGTGCACTAGACGAGGTCTTCACAGCCTCGCTGGAATTCGCAGAAGAAAGCAGAAGATAATGCAATAGAACATCCACATAGAGGATCCACTAACCCTCATATTATCTTCCACTATGATCTGTGACTTTAAAATTAAATTAGTTTCTGTGCCGTATAAGTGATTCCCGCCTTGTATCCGCAAGGCGAGTCATATCGTCAGCGTTATCTTCTGGAATGAAGAAGGCAAGCAATGAAGGCCATAGACAGGTAGGCAATGCCGACACCAGGCAGCGTTTGCAGCAGTGTTGAACTGATTGATTGTTAGTTGGTTGTGTGCTTGAAAATTGGGTTGGCAAACCAGAACCAGCAGGTTGCTGAGAGTGTGTAGTGAAGCGTGCTTGAAAATGTAAGCAAAATAAGGATCTGAGTGTGAGTTGTGAGTACGTGAAGTCGCTTGACTTGCTAGGTACTTGATAACCCAAAGGAGGGAAATCCTGCTTCAATTGCAAAAAATTTCTTCCACTGGTATTCTAAAGATAACTCAGCGGCTAGCAGGTGGACCTTTGCAAGTTAATTCAAAGTCTGTTCAGTTCTATGCATACGATAATCTCAGCATCATCCCCAACATGACAAAACTCTATGCAGCAGGTATCCGATGCTGCTCCCTTCATGTTTGCAAAACAGCTGTTACCTATTTGGAAAGATAAATTCGTCAGTCTAGAATGTTCACAACACTCTGTTCAGACACAAAAAATTCAATCCTACTTCTTTGGCTTATCTCTCACTGCTATTAGCACCATCCCCTGTGACAATTGCAGTTTTCGGATACACCACGAGGTCCGTGTTACTGTGTCCATTCTGGTGAAAATCCACTAAATCTGAACTATCTTGGATGAATTTACAATACCGTAACTTAAGAAGTTACGCATTCACCTGACAGGACCCTGTCCGCCAACACCAAATCCCAGACTCATATAGCTACCCAATTATTCACCTACAGTGCTGAATGATATTCCGAGATGCAATTTACTGCACTCTTGGATAAAATGAGCGTTTGATTGTGGACTTGGTGCTCTAACAGATTGGACTTAGGATGCTCTCTTGTTTCTTGGTACTTCCTATTGTGGTGTTTCTAGTTTTTGGGGAATAGTTTTGATGTTATTTTGGTGACATTCTAGTTCTTGGTAAGTTTCTAGTCTTGGTGAGTTTCTAGTTCTTGATGACTTTTTAGTTCTTGGTGACTTTCTAGTTCTTGTCCGATATGGCAACCATGAATCGGTATGGGAGACCTTAAAATGGCCCCATACCAACATGAAATACTTCAAGGAGTAGCCCGCAAAAGCAAGACTTGCTAACACATTCTAGTTCCACCTCATCCTTGAAGATTCATGTTATCAATATGCCATTTCTTCGGGTTACATTATATCTGGAAATGCAATCCCATATGTGCCAATTAATAGCCTCATTACGGGCAATATATTGTCCGAAAGTGCTCAAAAAAGGTACCTACACTTGTGTCAGTGTACCTTCATTGATAACAGCAATAATTGGATGCTTTGTTCTATGTCATATCAGCTGTATGGAGCGCAAGCCTTTGACTAAGCTAAGGTTTGAGTGAGCTAAGGTTGGGCAGTCCAACTCGTGGTGCATGATTTTAACGTTACCGGCAAGACTGGTCCTCTTGATTAATTTCAGCAATAACCTGATAGCTTTCCATCTAGGTTTTCAGTTGTGTTGGTGGGCAGAGGTAAAGGATTTCTCACTATATTGTGTCAAACTGCCCGATTTTAACTTAATGGACAAGGTGGACCTAAGCAAGCAAATTTGGTGCCTGAATGCTTCCAAGCAGTCAATCATCGATTTGGCGTCGTCGTTGTCGGCACTGCTGAACTCAGGATAGGCTAGTTTGCAAGTTGTGACTTGGTGTACTGAAGCTCAGTCCCAATCCTCTCAAGTGTGCTCCGCAACATTTTAAGGCAATAAAGTGAAAAAGGAAAACAGGAATGCTTTTAAATCTCACGGTGGTTGAGGTAGCATTAAATCAGGCTCTTGTTTACCCAGTGGTACGCAAACCTGGTATTTCTGTCACACAACTCCTTGTGCTTGCATCAACTCCAAACACTAGACAGCAAATGATTAGGCTCAACTAGCTATGAAATATTGTTCTACCACGCTTTTGGGGTTCGAATCATCTCAAATCAAGCTATTAGTTGAACCTTTTGCCTCCCTATACTCCTGCTAGTTTGTTAATAAAAACGGACTAAAACAATTGAGGCAAAACTTGTCAAAACTGTGTCTATTCCACCGGAACTAAGACATTCAAGTCTCTGGCAATGCAGAAAACATACCAGACGCATTGAGTTCATTTATTAGCATGTCTAAGACTTATCTGTTCAAACTGGACTGTCCTTAAATTGCAAATGAGCAAGATGCGGAATTTATAACAAAAAGCCAAGAAGCTCCAAGCACAGCTACAGCTTCGCTAAGGCCACGAAGTGGCTCACGCAGAGTCAAAGGTGATCCGGGATCCCGTAGGTGGGTTTCTTGGTTGTAAGAATGAGAATTTGAAGTTGTAGTCGGAGTGGAGTGTTTGCGAACGGGCATACAATTTTGCCGTATAAGTGTTAATAAGCTTATGGTTTTGCTCAAGCATATGAAATATACTCACATCAAGGACTCCAAAAGGTGCTACTATACTCCAAGTGGGTGAATGCTATATCTGCTTTCGAATTGCCAAAGACATTCATGGTAAAAGGTGAAAAAATGATCGGCTCATTGTGTGGCAGCGGACGCTCCTTTTGGAGCCGGAAAGGGTCCAGCAAACACCCCGACAAAGACAATGAGGGCTAGCATGCGTATCTAAGTATAAGAAGAGATGATAGGATGATTGCTATGGTGATCTCAGGTCGCGGCGGTGAACGAGGTGATACGTGAGGACGAAGCACATGCTACGGCGAGTGCACATGAAAATTTCTCGTCAACAACCTTAACCGTGGAACAACATTGGAATTCAGAGAGAGCACGGAATGCGGAAGGAGCAAGCATAGGAAGCACAAGAGTGTTGATTTGGGGAAGATCGAGTCTTGAGCCTGTCTACAATAGCTTTTGTGAATATCTTTGTTGCAACATCTTTCTGAAGCGCCGACTTCACACCTCCACACCAATTCTTAAACTTGCGTCTATGCAATACTTAACTTATGCATACCCTAAAGATTGAAGGAACCGGTGAACCAGACGCGGACAGGGCATGAGGATTTGCAGCCGCAGCGGTGCCTCGCATGAGAAAATGTTGGGGAAAAATGTTGGCCTGGGCTGTGCGCGAACACCGGTGTTCGCCGAGGAGATGGTGAATCAAGGTTTGTCGAGGGCGTTATCTAAGGTGAGTTTAGATGGAGGGTGCCTTTGACAGTGGTGGTCGCATGCACGGTCCATTTTGCATTCTGTACACTGTGCGCTATGCAGTAGGGTCAGTGCATGCAGCACCACATGATGCATCGTACATGGCAGCTTACAGTGAATGCATCATGTATGGAAGGCGTTTGCAGGGGGCGCTCACCGTTGTTTGTCAATTCACACCGACCGTTGACCAGCGTCGAGGTGGTGTCAAATATATATGAAGCGTACGAAACTCTAAAAATCGAGCACTTTACTTAGAGCAACGAGGAATGCTGTGTGAGGAGGCGTGCTTAGTTCTAGATTAACCTTTTGGTCTTGAAATAATTATAAGGAGGTTGGTTATGCTTCCCCCAGAAGGGAAATGGAGAACGTGTATTATTTAGAAAGCTGGGGTCTGGGCAGAAATGGCCCCATATCACATTCTCAAGAGAGTTAAACCTGAAATGGGTGCAAATGGAATACAAAATAATTACCCGATCGCACATACACGACATTCAACAACCGACACTTTCTGCGGCTCTCCTTCTATCTGGTGGTGCATCGCTAGTCCGCACTAGTACAGATAATAAAGGTTCGACGAGCAACAAGCTTGTGCAAATTTCTCCACATTTAGGCTCTTGTCGAGGCGAGGTCTTGTGTTGTCGCTTTTGGTGATGGAGGTTGCAGAAAACCTAATGGTCGGAAACAAGGTATGCAATGGGGTCGTGCTCTGTTCCGGGTGCCAAGCTCTGCTCAGTTGTATTGTAGGAGTCCCACAGAGATACATCAGTCTATACTTTCTATTTTCAATATTCCGAGCCTTGTATGGACCATGGCTGCAAAACCACCGTCTTTATTTTATTTTACTAGAGGGCTCCCGCAAGATAATTTTGGCCATGCTAAGAAGTCAAATCTCCTGATGCACGAGTTTGTGTACAAATCTCGACATGGACTATATTAATAACGGAATCCTCGCTTTTGAGCGTCTTAGACAGGCATGCATCTTGGTGGTTATGGTCCTAAATCGTTAAAAGAAAACAGTAATTGGAAAAGGCTGTATGAGATGCTGACGAGATAGAACAAAAAAAATCGGAACCCCAGCCATACTTAACCCCAGCTATTATTTTACCCGGGAGTGGAACTGAAATTTAGCCAGGATAGGTCATGCACATCCCTGATGGCGAAACTGCTCGGTACCGGCAGGCTTTGTCACAGTACGTGGTCGGCACGGAAGCCGCAAAGGGTCGGCGAGAGGACCCTTTCACGTGACCGGAGGCATCTTTTGCATTTATTCGCGCAAGCACAACTTTACCAGCAACCATGGCAGACTCGCAATCACTTCAACCCGCGCCCTCGAACTCGACGTCTGAGTATGAGGAGGAGGTGGAAGAGCTCCCAGTGGTGAGTCTGAACCAGTCGCTCAAACGCCGGTTTTCTCGCGAAGACGCAAACTCAATTGTTGGTGGGGAAGTGATTGACGAGCCCCTTCTGCATGCCCAGGATGAGACTGCCAAAAAAGTATTTCCCTTCTCCCTTCCGTTTGGAGGGTTGTCGAACGTCCGTTCGAAGCTTCCATCGCTTCCGTTCACCAAGAGTCCGCCTGTCAAGCAGGAGGTCAAGCTCCTTTTGGAGCGGCAGCTCTCCATCAGCACGGTCGATGACGCAAACTACTTCAAGCATGTAAAAACCACAGACAACTCACGCATCAGAGCAGTGAAAAAGTCCTTGTCGAACAACTTGAACGACTTCCTTCCGACCCCGTTGAAGAAGGACGAGTCGATTTTCAATGCCATTGACGGCAACATTGTGATTTTGGGTGGCTACAGAGGGTCCATTTTGAGGGACACCAAAACAGGCAAGCGAGTGTGGATCCCAATTAAAGCGGGATTCAACCTCCGCAAAATCAACTTGCTCTTGGGCCCCACCAACGAGGCTGAGGAATACGCAGAAGATACCATCTACCCGGACGGTATCATGGCCAACATTGGTCCCGTGGATATCTGCAAAAGGCTCATGAAGAAGCTCCGCAACAATTCCAAGGTCAAGCTACACGACTTTGGGTACGACTGGCGGTTGAGCGCCGACATAAGCAGCAAGAAACTTGCTGATTTTCTCCGTAAGATCAAGAAAGACACGGGAAAACCGTCGTTAGTCATTGCGCACTCCATGGGAGGACTCATTGCGCATGGCGCCATGCACCAGGACCCCAGTCTTTTCAGACTGATTGTGTATGTGGGTGTTCCCAGCGAGTGCCTCAACATCTTGGGACCTCTCCGCTTCACAGACTCGGTGATTCTACTGGATAGAATACTAACGCACGAGGTGAACTTTATGATGCGGTCGCTGTTCATCTTTTTGCCTTTGCATGGGCGGGTGTTTGTGAACGAAAAAACAGGCGAAAACTACGACTTGGACTACTTTGACCCCGAGACATGGGTGGAGTACAACTTGAACCTGTTGGTGAGCAAGCGTCGGGCGGAGGCGGCAGGCGCGTTGGTGAACGGCAAAATCGACTTGGACGCAATCGAGGACCAGCCACCAATGGTGGTACCGGAAAGAGACTCTACACCGGACTCGTTGCACTTTCCGAGCCTCAACAACATCTCACATAAGATCAAGCTGATGGCGATTGTGCGTAAGGTGCGGACGACGTCGATGGACCTCTCGATTTCGCCCAACCGGTCGCCCGTAACGTCGCCGACAAGGGACGAAACACCGCCTGGCTCGCCCAGTGTGGACTCGACGGTGTTGACCAAAACGTCGCTGAACTCGTGCGAGAACGAGCAGTACACTATCTCGTTCAAGCAGGCGTACGAGTACCTCAGCGATACGCTTGCGCGGGCCAAAGCATACCTTGTTTCGCTCGAGTACAGGCCGGAACTCGAAAAGCAGTACCCACCAATGGCCATAGTATACGGCAACAAGGTGCCCAGCGTGCGTGGATCGTACGTGGAGGGGTGGGACGACGTCCGCAACGGTAACTACTACGGCTTTTTCTATGGACATGGTGACGGCGTGGTACACCAGAAGTGGTTGATGCCCGAAAGAAAAGGTTTTCGCCCGTACGACGAGGAAACAGGCGAGGGCCAGATTGTCGGTAAGTTTGTCAGCGATACAGGGCACGTCAGCTTGATGACCGACTTTAAGGCCTTAGGTAACGCATTGACCGCTGTGGTGGAGGCTGAAAAGAGCTGGCACACTTAGCATTGTAAATATGAATATCAGGCACGGCCTCTCAAGTAACGTCGACAAGTACCATTATCAGGCCTTGACGATGACATTATCAGGGCCTTGACGATGACAGGATTTTCATGGCCATGGAGATACTTGAAAGTAATATTGTATACGAATAGGAATGAAACTGCTGGATAAGTAGCATTATGAAGCCTCTGGACAAATAGCATTATATATGAATAATCAAGAACTTGGTAGAAAACTGGAGAGAAGGTCACTTCAACGCTAGCTCCATTAGCAAAGTCTATGAATGAGTAATACATACTTCTGGTGTGCAATGCTTTCGCTCTCCAATGTATTTGAATTTTATAGATAGCCATAGAACGCATTCATGAAACAGTAATCAACAAGTACACACCTTAGGCACTTTCTTTGAGGAAACACCCAGTAACCACTTCAATAATGTGGCTATGACAACGCTTTTTGAAGGTTTGTGGGGAACCTAACATTGTGCCATTGCAATTATAAGTAAAGTACATAGACCTTGAGTTCACATACATTCTGGACATGGCAATATTGATCGCCGTAGAAAAGTGGTGACACAATAACCAAAGTATATCGTAGACATTATGCCCATCTTCTGGTCATGGCAGCACAACTTGCACCCTCTTGACTGCAATTATAAGGAATACATGTTTTGCATGTGACGCCCAGGACAGTCTGTATCATCCCCTCAGGTTGGTGGGATGTCGCCTCAATCGAATCTAGGTTATGCATTATCTGAGTTCGCTATCGCTGGCTCTCCGTTTGCAGTCATTTCTCAGATAGTGCCAGTGCTGCACCGGTGCAAAAGAGCAAATACGAGGTATTTGTAATAGCAACTTGCAATACCACACGGTGACCCCCTCCTCTGCCCAGCAAGCATCGCCTTGGCCTGCGAAAAACGCCTTTTGGGGTCCAGCTTCTTCCTCTCTAGGCATATCCTGTAGCTACCTGCAGCGTCTGCATCCTCCGGATGTCTCTGCCTGTAGATGCGTCTCCCTTGCGGCAGCGTTACTGATTTCGGGAAAGTTTTGGCATCCGCGTCCGAAAAGCTGCAGCCGGAGTTGCACGACTGCGAGCGCCGGAGCGGGCCCAGCAGGCTGGCGGTGGTGCTGGAGAGGGCTGGAACACCGGTGGTTGGTGCCTGGCGAGTTTGCAGGTTGCGCCACGAGCAGCCCAGACGTGTGGTCGGAGCTGGAGAGCGAGAGTCCAAGGCTAGACTGGGCTACGGCACCGGTTAAGCGCTCTGCAGGCATTTCTTCCAGGCGTGCTTATACACTGTTTCAGTATCAAGGGGGTACATACTGCATTGTTCTAGATTATAGTTCTTTGTACCCTGGTGATGTCGTTCCTGACACTCCTGTCGGCGTTCAAGGTGCACTGTCTCGTCTCTGCTTTCTGTGCATTACACTTTGTGGTGTAACTTAACCGCTTTACTTAGAGGCTTGGGTCGTGCTAGCACAGCAGACATCCGAGGTAGCAGGCACCTTACTGGGGCACTCAGCACCCACTCAGGCCTGGACTTTAACGGAAATACATCCTTTCCGTGTCCCGGCTTGCATTTACTAGATCTTGATCGATTTGGTACGCAAAACAATTTCACCTCCAGCAGCAACTGCAAAAATTGCACCACCACCACTGAACGACCCCAGAGAGGGCCCTGGAATGCTGACGGGTCCTCGAATCCAGCGGTGCCTGCGGAGTGTCGATCCCGCGGGGTCTACAGTGTGCTCCGTGGCCAATTATACGCTCCTGGCCACTTGCGGGTTCCATCTCAGCCCCATCGCATTGTCGACGGGCACAGCACAATTTATAATGGACCATTGTTTGCGCCTCCACATATCCGATCTGGATGTACCCTGGAATCCACACTTCCTGCCCCTCTGGATACTGGGGGCACCTCCCGAGCCACTGGAGTTTAGCATGGAAATCTCCGATCTCTATTTTCTGTCCGGTTACGTTTGTTTTGCACTCTGCTGCTTGAAACATCCCACAAAACGGTCGTTAGACCCTCCGAAAGATTTGGAGATGAGGTTGTGATGTCATTGAAAAATTCAAGTATGGTGGCACCTCGCAAATCAGACATCTAGACCGGGAGCTAAAGCATAACCTCCATAGAAGTCCTATGCCTTGAGCGTTATCAGGCTGCGCTGCAATTGCGCAGTGCTGCACTTGCTGCGATGCTGCAACGCGGCGATGCATTTTGCTTTTGCTTTCCGCCCACACCGTCTCTCCCAGCGCCACGACCGTTTGCACAACCACAAGCCCACTGAAATTCCGTCTGGCCACTGAAATGACGAATTTTATTCGCAGCTTTTCCACCACCAGACTCCACTACTGGTTAGTCTGGCTCCCGGTGCCAAAACGTGCGTTGGCGTAACAAACAGTGTCTTTGACTGACACGCTGCAGCGGATATCAGTGGTCTGTCCCTAGAATTCTCTTGCATTACAAGATCTCCTGCTGGGTTGCCAGTGTCACGAAAACTCCTGCGTCGCTCCTTTTATTCTTGCATGCCTATGTTTGACTCGCGTCGCTATGTTTGAGGTTTGACGTAGAAACCACAAAGACTGGGCTGTTGAGTTGTACGAAACAGTCCACAATTTGTACGAAACAGGCCCACAAACCGTGCGAAACACGCAGTGACTGCTGCCTGGCAATCGTGCGTCTTGTTGGTCCTGTTTTATTTTGACACCTTTCGCTTCTGGTCTAGATCTTTTCACCATGTTTCTTTTTATGTATACTGGCAACCCATGTTTCAAGAGATAAAGCAGGAACCGAGGACGTGGCGAGATCAAGGCTCTGTGCAAGGCTGCATGCTTGAGTCGAAGTTTGTGCAGACTCCTGGGGTGTGCTTCGTCTTGTGCTCTCCCGCAGCGTGTCAAAACCTATCTATTTGTGGCTTACTTCGTTATCTACGCGAGCATCTTTCTCGGGGTTTACTGTGGGCTACGTATTCTAATAGAATGTCCTTGATTTTCATAGGATGTCTGATTCTTATAAGATGGCTGATTCTTATTGTATGTCTGATTCTTATGGCATGTCTGACTCTTATGGCATGTCTGATTTGGGACGGCAGCCGCATGTTGATTTGTGAATCTATGCGGTGCGTTTTGCAGCCGAGGCTGGCCAAAGATATGGCTGATCGGAAATGCTCTGCGTATTGGTCTTTGGTGACTGTAGAGGAAGCTCTGCCTGGATGCTCTGTATTTCCCGGGCTGATCGAGAATGAAAAGGACCTCGAAGCTCTGTGATCAACGAGGTGTTCATGTATGTAGATTCAACTGTGCAGCTCAAAGGTCAAGCAAAGTAGATAAATGAAAGCTGATTAAGGCTGCTTCAAGAAAATCCAGAAGAAGTTTAATCAGGCAGCTTAAAGTGAAGGCGTCTACTTGTAGTCACGCCAAAGCAACCAAAGACCCAAGCAACCAAATATCCAAGCAACCAAATATCCAAGCAACCAAGCAACCAAATATCTAAAGCAACCAAATATCTAAAGGAACCAAGTCCAAAAGTAACTTAACTGAGCCTCAAAAGCAACTCGAAATAACAAATCAATTCGATCAAGCAACAGCTCCCATTCAGCCGTGGCATACAAAGCTGCCAAGGCTCTTAATAAGGCTGCCTCCAAGTCCAAAAGTAAGTTGATTGAGCCTCAAAAGCAACTCGAAATAACAAAGCTATTCGATCAAGCAACAGCTCCTATTCAGCCGTGGCATACAAAGCTGCCAAGGCTGTTAATTAGGCTGCCTTTGTTCTTGCACTTGGTGCATTTGGTGCATTTGGTTGCACCTGGCTGCACTTTGCTGCACCAGCACATTGTTACTCGATGAACATGCATTAAAGCTGTACTATTCTCAGTAAGGTGAATTCTATACTCAATCTATACTCAGTAAGCCTTACTGTACTGCAATTCTATAACGATGTGCACCGTAAGTTATGCGCAGCCACCCTGGTTGAATATGGCTGCAATAACGCTAGGTACAGTCAAGACTGAACTTCTTGCACACTGTCCCCTCAACGTTTGTGGGACTGGCCTCCAGGTCACAGACAGCAAGACTTTACCTCGACTTTAGGTGCGATTTACAACATCGGACGGCAATGCACCTCAGCTACTTGGTTGCAAGTATACCTAAAGAGTATCACATTGGTGCAACAGATAGCTGAAGCAGGTTCTGGCTGCAACACCGAGTCTATCGGTATAGCACTTGTTTGCAATTTGGAGGAGCCAGCTACTTATCGGTATAGAGACCTCGTGCGGCTGCAGCTACAAACTGCAACTTCCAAGGTATAGCCGCACCTAACACTTTGGGTGCAATTGGAGGAGCCAGCTACTTCTCGGTATAGAGACCTCGTGCGGCTGCAGCTACAACTGCAGCACCAGACATAGCCATGCTCCACTTTGGGCCACAACTGCAGCACCAGATATAGCCATGCTCCACTTTGGGCTACAACTGCAGCTCCACGATACAGCCATGCTCCACTTTGGTTGCGATTTGGACGGAAAGCATTTATGCAGTGCCTCAATTTCAGCAACGGTATAGTAAGCTTTCCATTGGCAACTTGACTCAACTTACTTAGGAGTTGGCTGCAACTAGCAGAAAGATCACCTGGAGTGGCTGCAACAACAAAGTTATTGGTTCAGAAGGAGTAGCACATTGGCTGCAAACAAATGCAGAAAGATCACCTAGCAATTGGCTGCGGTTGGTTAGGTTACTGGCTGCAACAACCTGGACAGTCAAGAATACATCCAGAACAACAGTACAGCAACAGTACACAGTACACAGTACGGAAACAATACACAGCACAGAAACAGTACAGCTTGCTGTACTGTTGCTTACTTGTCGAAATCAAGCATTTATTAATCATTATCTATACCTACCTCTTTTCCTCCTTCTCCGGCATCTGGTACCCATACAGATACGCCTGGCCATACTGGCCATACTGTGGATTATTATAATAGTACTGGTTATTGTAGTATCCTCCCTGTTGGTACGCATACTGCTGCTGAGGACTTTGCTGCTGATAGCCATATTGATACAAATTCTGATTTGTCCCCTGCGGGGTTCCCTTAACCTGTGTGCTTGGAGTTACGCCCGTCTGGATGACTCTCTTGATGTCACGGACAAACAACGGGTACAACAAATCCACAATGCCTTCGCGCTGGGCCATGGCAAGCGCACGTTCAAACGGAATCCAGACTCCTTTAAGGTGCATTGAGCCAATCTTCACCACATGTCTTATCTTTTCTGATTTGAGGATGCCGTCTCTTCTTCCACGGGTCATCTGTGCCACATTGAGGAGCTTTGTTCCATTGATCATGTTGTTGTCTGCACGGCGCACCACGCTGACATTGTTGGCGTCCACCTGGTAGCAGAGTGTTTTTTCGTCTTCCCACATGGTGGTGGTGACTCTGGGGCGGATCCCCGGAGGTTGGTACTGGCCCACCGAGTTTTCGTATCCGGGGGCATTCGGGGCTGCAGCGCCGCCGGCGGCGCCCTGGGGCGCTGCACCGCCCGGCGCGCCAGCCTGTGCTGCTGCTGTCGACGCAGCGGGCGCGCCCGTGGGGGCCCCGCCAGACGTCGGTGTGCCCGCTGGCGCTTGGCCAGCCACAATGCCCTGCACGCCAGGAACTCCTCCCGATCCTGGTGCGCCAGGCATGCCTGGCGCCCGCGGTGGCTGCCCAGGCTGCCCTGGTTGCCCTGGCATCTGCCCCTGCACTCCGCCAGCTCCTCCGGGAATGCTGCTCGTGGCTCCACTGCCCGCAGGCATGCCCTGCGGCATCCCCATCATCACCTGCCCGCCGGCCGCAGCCATCATCTGGTTCATCTGCCCCGGAATCATCCCCGGCTGGGGCACACCAGGCATCTGGTGCGCAGGGTTGGCGCCCCCAGCAGCCGTGGCGGCTGCTCCCGCACCACTGGCACCGCCAGCTCCCCCAACTCCAGTGTTGTTGGCGCTGCCTCCCACTCCTCCAGTCCCCGTATTCCCAGTGTTCGGTGTGTTTGTCGAAGAATTCGCAGGCATGCCCCCACCAACACCACCCGTGGCACTGGCAGCACCGCCCGTGGCAGACGGCCCGCCAACCACTCCTGCCTGGCCTGCTCCTGCGGCATTGCCTGTGTTGTTTGTGCTGGGAGCTTGACTGCCTGGTGCTTGCGCAACTCCTGACGGCGTCACTCCTTGTGCTCCATAGTAGTACCTGTATCCATATTCATCCGGCGTTTGATTGAGCATGTAGTACCCATACGGTTGGTTGAACTGCTGGCCCTGCTGGTTGAAGTTGCTGTTCATCTCTGTATTCTCTACTGAATGGGGGAAGGCACTTCTTATATGGAAAAATTGTAACCAAAAAAAATTATTTAAGATATTATTTAGCATATAAAACGCGCAGGATGGGGGGACGAGAGGGAGAGAGGGCCAGGCTGCGGAGCGAGGAGCACGGGGCAGAGCGGCAGCCGGTGGCTCGGGGAAACGGCCTGCGGGTGGGTGTGGGCGGTGAGACTGCGGTGTGCGTGGAGGATGCGGGCTGTATGGTCCGCTGGCAGAGCAGCTTGGTGGTAGTTGGAGTGAATGTTTTTTTATTGTGTGTATGTTGTTGTTGTTGTTCTAGGACTGTGCATGAGGATTTTTGTGAAAATTAATTTTATAATTTGAGCTTAAAAAATACTGGAAAAATAAAAGAATTGCTTTTTTCTTTTTTTTTTTT
The DNA here is from genome assembly GCA_030556895.1 of Kodamaea jinghongensis. NCBI lineage: Eukaryota > Fungi > Ascomycota > Pichiomycetes > Serinales > Debaryomycetaceae > Kodamaea > Kodamaea jinghongensis. The sequence continues at coordinate 852 of JAKTUX010000033.1, read as the reverse complement.
TTTTGCTTGAGGCGACAAGTGCGACATGCGGTTGAGGACATGATAGTGTATGGAAGATTGTGCGCGGTGCACCAGCAGGGCGCGCAATGTGCTATATGTGCGGCAAAGGGCAACAGAACGAGGACAGACAGCTACACCCTGCTGCGGGTTGGGCCTCTTCTGACAGCTCTGACAGTGGAGTTCACAAGTCTTGCTGCTGCTCGCCGCTCGCTGCTCGCTCGAGTGCGACCGGGCATTCCTCGCTTTTTGCCCGGCCCTCGCTGATAAGTAAGGTCAGGTGAAATTGCGCTCGAGTCTTGAAGATGCCACGTCACATGTGCAGATATGCGAAGACTAGGTTACGACAAAGCGCTAAAGTTCAAGAGACGCGAAAGGGAATCTGGTCGAGGGTACTCTGGCCGCTTCCCCCCCAGCCCTTGCTCGAGTCTCCGGTATTCCTACCGTCCTGGCGGTTCTCCCCCGTGGCAGTCTTCTTCCTTGCTTTTATCTCTTCCTCAACAGTGCCTGCTACAATCCCCTGGCTAACCCCGCAATCTCTCTGCTGTGACCTTTAGGTGCCTCACTCTCCACCTCGCCTACTTGCACTTTACTTTGGGTGAGGTGTGCTTGTTTTTTGACAACCGTTGACACATGGGTGAGGAACAATGTGTACCTCCGATGAGGTACACTGTCACAGGAATGTTCAACAAGATGAATGAGCAGAGAACTTGATAAAGCGCACCTCCACCATCCAAAGCCCACTAGAACTGATTCCTACTCTCCTACTCACTCCCTCCCTCTCACTCCTACTCACTCCCTCTTCTTCTTCTTCTTCTTCTTCTTCTTCTTCTTCTTCTTCTTCTTCTTCTTCTT
>JAKTUX010000032.1:0-138826 GCA_030556895.1 Kodamaea jinghongensis | reverse complement strand
GTCACTACTATCACCAGCGAAGGTTCTGGTAGCGTTACATCCACCATTGTGATCAATGCTTCTGGACCATCTGGCACTGCCACTGAAATTGTTGTAGTTCCAACTCCAGTCACTACTATCACCAGCGAAGGTTCTGGTAGCGTTACATCCACCATTGTGATCAATGCTTCTGGACCATCTGGCACTGCCACTGAAATTGTTGTAGTTCCAACTCCAGTCACTACTATCACCAGCGAAGGTTCTGGTAGCGTTACATCCACCATTGTGATCAGTGCATCTGGACCATCTGGCACTGCCACTGAAATTGTTGTGATTCCAGATCCTATTGCTACCGTTACAAGTGAATGGACTGGTAGTGTGATTTCGACTACTTTCAAGACTGCATCTGGTCCTTCCGGTACTATCACCGAAATCGTCCTTGTGCCAACTGAGGAATCTACCATATATTCTACATGGACCAAACTGTATACTACCACTGAAAGAACGATAGTCAATGGATTTATTGGTACTAAGGTTTTAGTTGAGGTTCCAGTCCCAACTCAAACATTTACTAGTACTTGGTCGGGTAGTTATATAACTTCATTGGTGATAACGGGAAGACCCGGACAAACTGCAACTAAAGTAATCGAAGTTCCAATGATGCCAACTATTAGTGTTAGCAGTGCTTCCTTTGTGATGAGTAGTGCCTCAGTCTCAATTCCATGGAACTATTCTACCACTGCGATATCTTATAGCAAGAGTTCTGGTTCTGCATTTATCACTTCGATGCCATACACAAGCTCCCCAGAAATCAGCAAGTCAGTTACGGATGTCACCACCACAACATCTACTAATGGCACTCCTATATCTAGCTCTGAATCTCATGTTGGTTCTGGCCCAGGATCTGTGTCTGGTGCCAACCCAGGTTCTAGTTCTAACTCCGGTCCTAATAATGGTTCTGGATCTGGATCTGATTCTGGGTCTAACGCTGGGTCTAGCCCTGGCTCAGGCTCTGGTTCTGGCTCTGGTTCTGGGTCTAACGCAGGATCTGGGTCTAACTCAGTTCCTAACACTGGAACTGGTACTGGCGCTGATTCTGGTTTTGGCTCTGGGTCGAACGCTGGATCTGGGTCTAATTCTGGATCTAGTTCTGGGTCTAATTCTAGATCTAGTTCTGGGTCTAACGCTGGCTCTGGATCCGGCTCCATTCCAAGTTCTGGCCGGGGTTCTGGTTCAAGCACCAGCTACACCACACCCATGATTGTTCAATCCACTTCTAGTACACTTGGCTCACCAACGATTGCCACTTACAATGATTCGGGTTCTTCGATTTATGCTTCCAAATTTTCTTTCTGTGTTCTAATCTTCCTATCATATTTCATTTAAACATTTTAACTTCTTGAGGCCTATCGTTGCTCGGCTGTTGTATTATTTTAATTACTTTGCATAATAAAAGATTTTAGTTTAGTACTGTAGCATTCACTTGCAACAAATCATGGAATTGCGTCTTATAGCATGCGTTCTTGTAAATTGATTTGATCCACATGGTATTCTCCTTAATCGAGTGATATTATATAAAGTTACCCCGTGGATCAAACTAGAACCACAACGTGTGCCACTCAAGTGATAAATGTTGCAGTTTGGTAAAACTTCACAACAGATATCATGATTTTTTTATATCCGTGACTTACTTCATGTATGAACTATGGTCAAGTTGTCCCCCTGTTTAGATGTCGCAAGAAAGTTGGGTCATATGACTTTTTACAATAGGACGGTTAGAGTGGCAACTGGAAGTTCCATTAATTTCAGTGGTAACACTAAATTGTTTCCAATTTGTTCTTACGGTTTCCATGAAGGTAAGGGGTTGCAATTAGGCCGCACCATTTTAGCCGCCGTAATGCGGCCCTAGAGACTGCCAGAATTTTACCAGGACAAGTTCAATTTGCATGGGCCAAAGCTGCTGGGAAGCTCTGTTCTCTTGGGGGTGCTTTCGTGCAATCGGCTTTGTTTGAAGCCGTTTTCAACGCTATGCACCTCCTGCACTCCTGACAAAGCCGATTGAAATGCAGAATATGAGAAAAGCTGCTTGAATTGCTCGAGAATCATCCCAAGTTCCAGTACAACTAGATGAAAGACGCATCCTATAACCTAATCCGTTTATCAAAAGCAGCTTACTGGGCTTTGTTGCGACTCCATAAGGGTCTAGTTGCGGTAGTGCAAAAGTAAAGAGATACTAGCGGTCGGCTAACTGTAACTCCGCATTACCCTTATTAGTAATCTTAATATCCGTATCAGTATATATACCGCCTAAGGAACCTATACTTTTGATTCAACTACAATACAGTATCTTATCATCATTCATGAGCTCCACAAAGCCTCCTTTTCGCAACTTTATATCTAGGGTCCCCGGATCTCGTTATGCACCTGAGGCCGATCGCTACCATTTATACGCGGCTTTGGGATGCCCATTTGCGCACCGTTGTTTAATTGCTCGTGATGCTAAAGGATTACAATCCATTATCTCCATCTCGTACGTGCACTGGAAGCTTGACAAGGAAGGCTGGAGATTCTATGATCCAGAAATTGATCCAAAAACGGATCTGTTAGAGTATGGAACGATTGACCACGCAAACGGTGTTAAACGTCTTAAGGAACTCTACTACCGTCTCGAACCAGACTACTCTGGAAGAATCACTGTCCCAGTCTTGTGGGATAAGAAGTTGAAGGAAATTGTCAACAATGAATCCTCAGAGATCTGCCGTATGCTCAACACCGAATTCAATGACATCCTCCCAGAAAAGTACGCAAAAGTTGACCTCTATCCTGCTTCGTTGCAACCTCAAATTGAGGAGTTACAATCGGGAATTATTCCTGGAATCAATGTGGGCGTTTACAAAACCGGATTTTCTTCTTCCCAAGAAGCTTACGAGAAGAACGTCCTCGAACTCTTTGATTATTTGGATAAGTTAGAGAAGCATTTGCAAAATAAGAAGTTCGTTGTTGGCGATCACGTCACCGAGGCAGACATTTTCTTATATACAACTCTTGTCCGTTTCGACGTTGCATACCACAACAAGCTCAGATGCAACATCAAAATGATTAGACACGATTATCCTAATATTCATCTTTGGCTCAGAAATCTTTATTGGAATGATCCTGCCTTCAAGGAATCTACTAATTTTAACCATATCAGGTTAATGTACTCCAAGGGTGATAATGAGATGTCTAACAAGATGGATCCTTTACATATCTCTCCTTTGGGACCTCTCCCAAATATGCTTCCTTTATAATTCAGTGAATAAAGTATATGTGATGTATTTAGAGACTTGCCCATATGTAAAAACAGACAATCCTTGAGTTACTGACCGTCTTCAGATTTTATTGCATTGCATTTCGAAAATCTTCCAAAGGTTTAACCGGACTCGGAACTTCGCCTAGGGAATAGTCGCTTTTAAAATCATGTATGGAGGAATACAACTTCCCAGTCGGGTATTTTGCAGGTATTGGTTCTGCGATTCCTTTTTCAATCCGTCCCAGTAATTTAGGTTCCAAAACCAATTTTGAGATTTCTCCAGCCAACATCTTGTAATCTGCCTTATATTTTTCAACCAAATTCAAAACGTCGTCGGATCTAAATACAACTTTCTCTTTATGAAGGTAACTGGTTAATGCAGAAAAGATCAACTTTGTGTCAGTGGGTGGAAGAACGTACCTTGCTTTGAGATGAATGATGAGCTTGGTCCTACGACCCTCACTAACATATGTGTCAATAAACGCTAAGAAGTCATCTTTGCTTATTTTACTTAGCACTTCTACCTGTGAGCAAACTGAGCCAAAGTCAAAGTACCCGCTCTCAATGCATTTTTTGAACCATTGAGTTTCTTCCGATAAATTCGTTAGCCTTGCTGATATCGTCGCCCTCAATGCTTCCTTGTACTTCTCAAATTCCGCATTCGACATTTCCGAATTCAGATAGTTAATGAAGTTGCCTAAGAACTCATCAATCCGGTACTCCAAATAGTTGGTGCTTCTTTCTGACTGAATTCCAATAGAAAATCCTAATGAGGTTCTACCTACTCGCACTTCGGACTTAACAATATATCCTAATTGTTCCTTGGTTCTCAACTGAGAGAAAGACTTTTCTCCTATCATGGTAACAAACAACTTCGTTAAGACGTTTAGCTTCTCATCGTTGAGGTGAGGACAAATTTGGATGTAATACTGGACGCAAGAATTCACTTCTTTCGTGTCATCCAATATTATCTCGTACCGTACAGCTTCTTTTTGAGGTAAGACTATGCTTCTAAGCTTCCTTGGAAAATCTGCAGACACAACTTTAAATTCATGAGCAAACGTACAATATAAATTCTTAATTTCAGTTGCAATATGAGGTTCAAAGTTACCGTGAATGAGAACTTCACTGAATAAACCCCCTTCCCAGATCTCGGACGTCACAAAATCCTCAAATTCCTCAAAATCAAGATCCTCCAATACTATCAACCTCTCACTATAGGGATAAGCGTTCTCATTCACCAATATTTGAAAACATTCAATTGCCTGATAAAATGGAACATCAAAGCCGTGATTTCTATAAGCCTGTGCAAGGTCCAGCTTTAATGCTTGAAATCTAATCTTATCAGGCACATATGACCTTAACTTTTTCAAGACACACTCAAATAATTTTACTAATTTATCATTATAGCCACCAACTTTTAAGTGAACACCATTGTTAAATGACTTTAGAGTGCTTTCAAATGGGATTAGGGTTGCAATGTAAAAATCTTGTTTCCAGTCGTCATTTATCATGTGGGTGTACAACTCACTTATAGTGGATGACTTTACGTCATGATTCAAACTTGGCAAATGCATAAAAACTTCAATGTTTCCTTTAGGAACCTCAAATACGTCATCCTGTTTGTACCAAACCTGGAATCTTTCGTTATCTGCCGTCAAATGAGGATGCAATACTGGTGTTAAAGATTTCTTTTTATGAATAGTGAAATCACTTGGAATGAACTCATTAGGTTGTGGATAGTACAAATCCGGGCTAACAAATGGATTGGATACCCTTTCGAGAAGCAGGTTAGGTAAACGTTCATGCGAGTATTCCGTACCGTGCCATTTTTCAATCTTGTTCAAATCAGTAAATGTTTGTGAAACAAGTAGGACTCTGAAGTTGGATGCATTCAAGTAAGATCCGTACTTTTTGATTGCTGACAGATCAAATTTCTTCATCACATAAGTGCTATTAATAGATTCTGGGGGAACTTTCATAAAGCTAGTGCCTCTTTGACATAAACTGTACCATAAAACAGTGTTGTAGGCATCTCTTCTTTCTTTAAAGTCAAACTTAATCTTTGAAATATCGCACAATTCTTTCCAGAACCACTCCTGAGGTTGATTGCCTACTACCAACTTGAGATACTGGAAGATAATGTAAACAATTTCCTCCCAATGGGCCAAACCTTCAAGCGAGAGATCAATTAACACAAGAAATTCCGAGCTTCCATTGCAGATATCTTGATGCCCAGCCGTTAATGCGTTTGCCCAACCTTTTTTTCTCAATAGCTGAAGAATCGATCCGTTCCCTTCATGTCCAATATAGTTTGCAAAATAAAATCCAGGTTTCGTTAATATTAAGGAGTAGTCATCGTATGGGATAGCAAATGAAACTTTGAGGACGTGCTTATCTTTGATTGGTTTGATTTTCGTAAGTGTTAGCATTTCGTTCTCTGTGAATAGTGGTTGAGGGTGTTTGGGCCTTTCTACTTTATGATTGGGGACGTCCAGGAATTTTTGAATGACCCAGTCTGTTAATTCATCCAAATTTTCTCTGCCCAAGACTACTAAGGTCATGATATTTGCCGAGTAGTGAGTTCTGTAAAATTCGAGCAAGGCTTCACGAACATCTAGTCCTTTAGCAACCGGCTCCTCGGCGAGAGTCTTCAAATTTCCCGCAAAAAATCCATTAAGAAGGTGTTTTGGATTGCAATTTAACTGGTCGACTTGATTTATCCTATATTCATCAATTTGTAGATTTCGCTTGAATTCGGAGTCAATGGACTTTATCTCCCTGGCCATAACGTCTTTCTTGAACAATGGGCTTATGAAAAACTGTGAAAATCTATCTAAAGCACCTTCGAAGTAATCGGAGGCAACTTGGAAGAAAAAGGATGTGTTCTCTGTGGATGTGCTCGAGTTGTAGGTGCCCAGGTGTTTTGAAATGTAGTCATCATACTCGTTTTCTTTAGGATACTTAGTCGTACCCATGAATAATAGATGCTCACAGAAGTGAGCCAAACCACGGATTCCAAACTTCAGATCAGAAAGTGACCCTACGTTGACATTCACAGAAGCTGCTGATTTATCCGTTGTAGGGTCGCTGATAAGAACCACTCTTAAATCATTTGCATTTAACCTGATTTGCCTGTACGAACGATCATCTGTTAACGGTTTCTCTATGATATTGTTGTCTGCTAGTAATGTGTATGGGCTCATCTATGCAAGAACACTGGTGATCATCCCACTTATTAATAGAATATTGTTGCAAGTATTTGGTTCAAATCCTTTGAGGAAAAAAAGTTCGTTGTCCGCATTGTATGGCTGCCGAAAAGGTCATTAACAAAGAACAAACACCTACATGAATTACCCTTCATAACATGTTATTCCACACTTTGAACGGCTTAAAAAATTCAAGCAAGTAGTAAACCCTAAGTTTTAAGCTCTTTTGTTGAATAAATATTGTTGTACGACTATATATCGACACTCTGTTCTACTGTGGGTGTCAATATCCAAGGTACATCTTAGAGTGGAGAAGCTTCGAGGAGCGGAGAACTTACTCTAGGCTAAACGACAAAGCGCGATACAGCTGATTAAGTGATTCTGCACAACGTGCCTTATCCTGTTAGCCGACACCGATACCTCTGTAGTCTACTTTACCTAAGCTACAGTCCCGTCTTGTCCGACGAGCAAAAATTTTTATATATAGAAAGCCGTGCTTGACTGTCACATTTTGTCCATAGCAATTGAAAGAGTCGGAACCGGAGGCAAGAGCTATATATACACTTGTTGAGTTCAAACTGGGAAAAGTGAAGCGGCCTCGCAACATGTGGCCCTGAATATGTGGTAGCAAATGACCAGAGACAATGATAAGCCTGCTTTGTGTTCAAGGGATTGTAGGCTGATCTTTGTGACTTAGAAACTTTGCTTATACTATCATGCCGATCCCTTTGTTGCTTTCTGATAAGCGGAATTATTGGCTCGCCGTTTGTGTGGCTACTATTGTTTTCTGTTCCTTGGGGAAAGACAGCTCCTCATAACCAACACATTATTGACGCATCACGTGATCCAATCTTATTATAAACCCGTATACGGGTATGTTTGCCCTATCACTCTTCCAAGTGCACATGCATTCTCAGTGGTTTAATGGTAGAGCTGGTTGTATTTAACGGAGGAAGTGGCTTACTTCTACAATGTAGCTGCTTACTCCCCAGTGCACCTGGGTTATGATACTTCGTTCGCTGCCGGACCGGCCCGGACAGGCAAGCCCAGAACTCTTGATCACCCCATGAAGGCCACCTTTAAAATTACTTCAAATTCCAGAGTCCAAATTCCAGAAAGACACTTAGCACTCTTTTACCAATGCTTGGTTATTATCAAATCATAAATTTTCATAACTCTATACGTCTATAAATCAAAAGCATATTTGGACCTCTGCCTAAAGGACTTCCCATATTTGTAAAAAAGGAAAGGAATTGGGATCATTAGGAGTGTCAAGCATCCTAACAAAGTCAGAGCCCATTCGACGCCCAAATTCTGGTATAACTGGCGTCCAAACAATGGGAAGACAGCTCCCATGACCGATCTCAAGAAGGTGTTTGCAGCCAATGCAGATGCTGCAAGAATTAAATAACAGTCAACTATATAGTTAACACAAGGAATGAAGATTAAGACCAATCCACAACCCACAAACGAGCACGCTACTGTTGGTACCATAAAGTGCACCCTTTGAGGGTAGTTTCCAGCCCATCCCATCCAAAGTAGACCAATTGGAAACAAAAAAGCACCCAACATCATAGGAAGAAGTCTCTTTTCAGGAACCGCCTTGCCTGTAGATTCCAATGCAGCAATATAAGCTCTCTCCCAAACCCAAAGTATAGTACCACCTACTAAAATTCCAACAGTGATGCCAAGATATGGTAACTCGCGCACACCTTGTTCAAACTTGTACTTTTCACCAAACACAATCGGGATAGCACCCAAGAACAAATAGTTCATACCGTATATAAAACCATTGTATAATGTCATAGAGATCAAAATTGGTTCGGTAACAAGCATCACAAGTGGTCTCTTAATACTCTTATTCACAATGTCCTTTATCGAGAAGGAAACATCTTCATGAGGCGCATGAATCCCCCAATTGCCAGTTCTTCTTCTCAAGTTCTCAGCCTTTTCAGCTAACAATACAGGATGATAAGTTTCCCTCAAGCAAAAAATTAGACCCAAAACAGAGGCCGCACCAAAGAGCCCACTGAAGTACTGTGTCCATCTCCAGCCCAAAGAGGAATTCTTAGTTGTGAACGCACTGATAATTGGTGCAATAGAGGGACCACCAAATAAACAACAACCGTACATAGAAATTGCTCTGCCTCTACTCTTAGCATTGAAGATGTCAGCTAGAATGGCTGGAGCTATCACAAGGGATGAGCCACCAAGGAACCCAGAGAAAAATCTGGATAGCATGATAGTTTGAATATCTTTTCCAGTGGCAGCAGCAAAGCAAAACATAGTAAATCCAAACATTCCTGGGATTAAAACAACTCTTCTACCCATCAATTCGGAAAGCGGACCAAAGATAACTGGGCCAATTGCAAACCCAAGTACGAATAGAGTTGTCCCCAAGACAGTCACTTCGCTTCCAACATGGAATTCAGGCTCAAGCTTGGGCCCAGTTTGCGAAAAAATTGCCGAAGTGAATGTTAACAACAATGAAGGGAACACAGATGACGTAAAATACATCAACTTCCTTTTCACTGGGTAATTGTGGGGGTGGTAAGGGTCGTGTGGCCCATCAAACAGAACGGTGTAATCTTCTTTGTTTGGAACAGGAGGTGGATATTCCCTTCCCCCACCCATTAGAGGTAAGGGATCATCAGTAGCTCGTGACTCGCGGATGATCTTATCTGCCTGTGTAACTAAGTTCAGTGCAGACTGTAAAGTTTCCACCTTCAGTTCCAACCTGGCCATCTCTTCCCCAGCATCAAACAGAGCGGCCTCATCATCGTAAGTGGGAGTGTATGGCTTTGGCTCTGTGGCATATGGTTCGACTGAATAAGGCTCTGATGAGTCTAAACTGTTGGTAAAGGAATCAGACATAATCTTGTTGGTTTGAAAAGACGATTCACACATCTTAAATAGTAGTCCTTCTTACTTAAGGTTGCAACCTTTCTTTGAAATCAACGGACTTAGCGGATCTGAGTGGATAGCACTCCGTTAGTTTAAAGTATAAAGTCACGATTTAATGGTAAGCTAGATGTTTGTGCATTTTGTTTGATTTATAATGGGGAGGAAATGCCGGAGTTTTCCATCCCCACTGTTGTTAATTTTGGTCTCTAAACTCCAGCCCCGTCAGATGTGAATGTCAGTGAGCCCCTCGCAATGTACACCAAGGCCTCACAGCAAAGTTTTCCTGTTGGATCAGTACCTACACACATATCTAGACCTATATGTGCTGCTCACAGCATAAGCAGTATCGGTGTTTAGATCTTAAGGGCTGTTGTTCCTGTTCCTGTTCCGCGGAAAACTAGAAGTCAATAATTTCCTTTTGCGTATTAATAAACGGTGCTTACAAATGATTTGGAGGCTTTGTGTGACAATAAAGAAAGCACCTAGATGTGTCATTGTAAGTTTCCTTCAACTTAACGACTCAAACCTAAAGCCCCTCAAGGGGAGTACTCCTGATATCTGCTCATTCTCAACTATTCGTGGTTTTCTTTGCGCCTATGGAACCGGTTCAGCCGCCCCTCAAAATGTGTACTTCTCTGCACGATTCATTCTAGGTCCCTGACAACAAAAAACGACAGGAGCTAGCGAAATAGGCTTACCACGTCTAACAAATGATAATACTTTGCACCCACAGCACCAGCCAGCAATACGAGGATACTAATATCATACCAACATCAAAGCAATTTCTTATCGGTTGCGGGGAACGAGTTTGCAAATCCGAGTAAACAAATCCGATCCATTGCGCTGGTCAAACCACTGCTTCCTTTCTATGCGTAGGTGAACTTACAGTGAATTAGTGCTCTAGATCTCCCTTGAAATGCGCTTACGATAAGACTGTGGAGCTCTGTTGACTAATACACTAGATCTTTGCAGAGTCTTGGCTGCGTGCACACACCGCAATCAGCCGTCCCAACAGTTAGATAAAGCCGTGGGACTACCTCTTCAAGTAATAGTTCAAACAACCCCCACAAACAAGCACCTAGTATGAAACCTACCCCTTTACCCTGTGCAGACTGTGGAAACAAAATATGCGCTTGTTTGTGATGACTCTTCTTGACACATCCGATGAGATTGATATTTCACATGGTTGCGTTCCTGTGATATACAATTTCGACAATGTACACCCTTGAGGGTGGCGCCTTGGAAAACCACGGTTCAGGTTAATGTGTGTTCTGTCCAGAGTACGCTACTATTCTCAGAAGCATAGTTTCAAGCAATTGACAGATTAGTATTACTAATTTCACGGGCTGCAAATAAGCCCGATCTGTAAGCCACAAGATTTTTTCCTTGAAGAGGGTTTGATTCGGCATTACCACCGTCATCCCATAATAACATGAGTACCAAAGATAAGGACAACAAGTCAGGGTCCGAAGAGGTCAGGAATGAGAGTTGGGCCGGTCCTGTGAACGACCAGGACTCAATTACCTCCTCGCTTAGCAGTTATCACAACTACGATAACGTAGTGGAAGGGATTGCCGGCTCTATCCACGATGTCCTGGACTCTTCTGAGAAGTCCAGAAAGGAAGCCACGCTGAATGTCGTACCTCGGAAGCAAAGAAGAGGTCTTCTAAGTGCCTTGACTTTAATACCGGAAATAGAAGATGCTAGAGAGTACTCCAACTTCAGAAAGTATATCATCGTGTGTGTCATAGCACTTGCACTGGTAACTGGTCCTATGGGATCTGCCATCATCTTACCAGCGTTAAGCGATATTGAGCGTAATCTAAACACCTCGGCAAGTGTCGTTAACGTTTGCGTAGGTGTTTATCTTTTACTGTTGGGAATCTTCCCGTTGTGGTGGTCCTCATTCAGCGAAATCTACGGGAGGCGAAGTGTCTATGTCGTCACTTTTGTACTTTTCTTTGTGTTCCTGATAGGTTGTGCTTATTCACCCCTGATAGGTGCACTTATAGCTTTGAGAGTGTTCCAAGGAGGTTGCTCGGCATCAGTCCAGTCTCTCGGAGCAGGAACCATTTCAGACCTCTTCATCCCTGAGGAGAGAGGAACTGCAATGGGTTACTATTTCTTAGGTCCCTTGTGTGGTCCCTTCTTGGCCCCCATCTTGGGAGGTGTGGTTTCGCAAGTTTGGGATTGGAGGGCTACTCAATGGTTGTTGGTGATCTTTTCTGGAATAAACGTCATGACCATCACATTCTTATTGCCCGAAACTCTTAGAAGAGGTGAAAATTTAACGGCAGTTAGAGCTGCTATCAAGAGCGAGACCAAGGCAACCTCAAACGAGTTAGAAATGATAATGACCAATTTGTCGAGAAGGGAGCTGATTCAAGAGATAGACGACGAATTGATTGTCGACCACGAAAATCCGTTGACCAGACTATCCACAAACAGATCAACCAATTCAAAGAAAATAGCGAAAGAATTTTTGGCTTCTGAAGCAAGAAAAACACTCCTGGAACAGTACGAGAAGAAATCCCCTTTGCAGGATTTTGGGCAAGCATTATACAAGCTTTTGATCAAGCCTTTAAGGGCGCTAATTTTGCTTTCAAATCCGCAAATCTTTTTGGTGGTCATTTACAACTCCATTTGCTTTGCCGTTATTTATTTCTTCAGTCTTACCATATCGTTCAAGTATTCCAGACCGCCTTACAAGTTCAAGAGCATAATTGTGGGGTTGTTATACATCCCAAATTCTGTTGCGTATCTTGTTGCACTGACAGTTGGAGGTCGCTGGAACGATAGGTTGGTCAAGAAATACGCTAAGTTGCACAATGGTGAGCTCAAGCCAGAAGCCAGATTGTCCTGGAACATTGTATTGGCTGTCTGTTTGTACGTACCAGGGTGTTTGATCTTTGGCTGGACCTTAAAGTACGACGAATTCTGGTTGGTACCTTTGATAGGAACTACTTTGGCCGGATTCGCAACGATGTTGGTGCTTGGCTCTACAACAACTTACATTGTAGATTCGTTGCCCGGAAAAGGTGCGACGGGTGCTGCCTTGGTCAATGCCTGCAGACAGATATTGGCTGCCACAGCCACTTTTATCGTGGAACCAATCATAAGGGGCATTGGCACTGGTGTGTTATTTTCCATCATTGCTGGTGTAATTCTAGTAGGATCAACTTCTTTGCTAATTTTGAAGAGGTACGGTGATCGGTTTAGAGAAAAAGCGGACTTATTGGCTTTGTACGATAAGTTGTGATTGGACCTACTTGGAAGTCTGATATTGAATCTAGAAATTATTCAATATCCCCTTACTGGCATCATTGATGTCCATTCTAGTATCTAAACTTAACCGCGATGGCGGAGGCAATGGCACGCATAACCACTTTTTCATCGCAGTGCCTATTTCAGAGGGTCACCACCTGCACATAATGTTTGCAGCCAAATGGTTCGGATTTTCCACCCCAATACGCCGCTTCCAATGACTTACATTAGATTGCCACTGTAGAGTCTTTGAGAAAATTAATCAGGCTGTCCCAAAATTTTAAATATTTAATAAGCCATACTGTTATCTTGTACATTTAGACTCCGTACTGCGTTCGAGCGCGGTGGGGTAAGACTATGTGCCCCTCCTCGATACACTTGTCAACACACCACCACCATCAAACCATACAACACATACCACGACATCTTAATTTAGGTAAAAAAATAATAGCGTATTTGGTATTAAACGTAATCCACTCCTCGATACCTCTTGAACTTGCATTTCTGTTGAGTTTCTGGCATTCAGAGTGTTTCACCTAGCGTTTCGTGCACTTTTCGATCTACCCGGTGTTTGTAGGGACAAATAATAGGGAGCATGACTTATGACTAACAATGCATATATAAACGTCTAGACAATAGTCGAATAGATCTATTGATCATCTATAGTTACCACAAGCACCACCTTTATCCACCAGGGTACATCATGACAGCCACTTCATTCCCTGGACTGGCGCAGGATTCCGGAGCCGTGAATCGCAAAAGCGGCCCAAAACTTAAAAAAACTCCGAATGACGAGGCAACAATATCGCAAGATTTGTAAGCGCGCATCAAACGTAATCGATCTCTTTGTGGTAGTTCTGTCTCTAGATGCACGGATCCAACCCGAGATGAGCAGTCCGAAGTCCAGTTGCAACGGCCTACGAGCATGGACAACTTTCGCTAGAAAGACTTCTATAGGAGAATGAGTATATAAAGCGCTTGAAGTAAGTCAAAGAATCTCAAGGTTGGCCACACGTTATCTCCTAAGATAGCCTTCCCGCGTCACTGGCAACCAGTGCTTGAAATCCTCCTTTCTGAATCTCTAATGCAACACAAAATTTTCTCCAGGCATATATATATAGGTCGTTTCCCAATATTATATCACTGCGAAAATGAGTGCAAAGAAGGAATCTAGCAACATGCAGTTCGACCCTGAAGACCCACTCTCACACGTACCTACTAACTCTTCTACCTCATCGTTGCATTCTTCTGAGGAAGACCACGATGAACACCAAGTTCAGCAATTGCAAGATCACTTGAACTTGGAGACAGAGGACTTGGAAATGAAAGTCGCTTCAAGAAGAAGCTCCGTTGGTTCAAGAATAATTCCAAGGGCTGATAGAAGAGGTATTTTCAGCTCCATCGTTCTCATCCCAGAGATAGAGGACGCACGTGACTATAAGCTGTTTCAAAAGTATATCATAGTAGCAGTTGTTGCATTTGCGCTGATCACAGGTCCAATGGGGTCTGTCATGATAATACCTGCGTTGAACAACGTTGAGAAGGACTTGCACACCTCGGCGGGTGTTGTGAATGTGTCTGTCGGTGCGTACATGATCCTGTTGGGAATATTCCCTTTATGGTGGTCTGCGCTCAGTGAGCTTTACGGCAGAAGAACAATTTATGTTATCTCGTTCGTCTTATTTTTAGCATTTCTGGTGGGTACAGCTGTTGCACCCCTGATTGCTGCCTTGATTGTCATTCGTGTGTTCCAGGGTGGGTGTTCTGCGTCCGTCCAGGCTCTCGGTGCAGGGACAGTCGCAGATCTCTTTATCCCCGAACAAAGGGGCACGGCTATGGGATACTTTTACTTGGGAACGTTGTGTGCACCATTTGTGTCACCAATCATTGGTGGGGCTGTTGCTCAGGCTTGGGGCTGGAGAGCCACTCAGTGGTTGTTGGTAATCTTTTCTGGAATCAACGTCCTTACAATCACCTTTTTGCTACCAGAAACCCTTCGGAAAAAGGATAACATGGCTGCAATTAGAGAAATGATGTTGAAGGAAAGAGAAGCACACAACCAACTCACCAACCAAGAATTGGAGAGAATTGCAACCAACATCTCAAGAAGGCAACTGGTCAATGAAATCAATGATGACCTACCAATTGACACTGGCGCTCCTTCATTGTCGAGGTTCTCAACGAACAGATCGTCGTACTCAAGGAAAGTGGCACAAGACTTGATGAACTTAGAAGTCCGTAAAAGTTTGCTGCATCAGCAGTCCGATATTAAGCCATCAACATGGACCCACTTAAGAGACATCATATACAAGACTATCTTCAGACCTATCAAGGCTCTTGTCTTGCTCTCCCACCCACAGCTCTTCTTAGTGGTGTTTTACATTGGATTATGCTCCAGTGTTATCTTCTTTTTTAATCTTACAATCACATACGAGTATTCCAGAGAACCTTATCACTTCAGTACAGTCATTGTTGGTTTACTTTTCATTCCACACTCAACTACATTCATTATTGCGCTGATCCTCGGAGGTAGATGGAATGACCGCTTAGTCAAAAAGTACGCCAAAGATCACAACGGGGAAATTCTTCCAGAGGCTCGCTTCTCTTGGAACATTGTCTTGGCTGTGGTTTTCTACGTGCCTGCTTGCTTGATCTTTGGATGGACAATTAAGTTCAAGGAGTTCTGGTTGGTCCCTTTGATAGGCTCAGCCATGTTTGGTTTTGCTCTGATGCTCGTCATGGGGGCCGCCACCACTTACATGGTAGACTCGCTTCCTGGGAAGGGTGCTACCGCCATTGCCATTACCAATTTGGTAAGACAGTTTTTGAATGCTGTTGCTACATTTGTTGTCGAACCACTAGATAAAGCAATTGGTCCTGGGATTTTGTTCAGTATTATCGCAGGAATGATTCTCGTGGGTTCCCTTTCTATCGTGATTCTTAAGAGAAAGGGTGACTACTTTAGACAAAATTTTGATTTAATTGAACTTTACGACAAATTATGATATAGCATTAGATACAATTAATACTAACAGAGAGGAAACAGTGTAAACTGGTTGATGTGGCATTGCTTGCAAGATGTTAGAATACGATATACCCAACTGCTGTAGCGGCATATCACCTTGGAATTAGCTGGCCCGATGGTTCTGAATCAGGTAGCGAGCTAAATGCTGGTTTTTCAGTGTCCCTAACTCAACAGAGGTCTTGTCTTCATGACAATTCGCACTTGCTGTATGTAGCTCGTGAGCTTTGTAAACGCTTCCTGAAAATCAGAATTAAGTTGTTAATTCAACTGACAGTAGGATTCTTTCTCTCACTTTAAAGCTACTTCATAGATTAGTGTTTGAATGACTTTGACTCACGATTTCAGCTCACTTGCCGCGCCTGTTTCGATTAGCAATTGAATATTCTACACTACTATCGCTTTAATCCGACGAAGGCATGAGACCACCTACCACCCTTATTATCCGATACAATTAAAGGTAGATATTATTTGCTGGTCGCTAACATTCTTTTCTTACCTAGCCGCTGCATATGGAATCAATCAAGTGAACTTCGTATTTTCAACAGCAGTTACTCTTTCCGAGTTGCCTTTCCAAACACTGGGACCCAAAATACACCAGGGAATAATCTGCTAAAATGTAACCTCAGCGTTTGTGCCTTAATCCAAGCTCGTACTACCCATAATAAGTGGCCTGCATAGTCTCGGAAAGCGTGATGCTTTTTGCAGTGCTCACTTCCAAAATCAATTCGAAACACCACCAATTAGGAACAGAGCCCATTCACAACTTTATTCGTGAGCTATTGACCACACGACCCCAAAGCTTGTGTGGTGTGCTCTGACTCTTAAGCATTAGCTTTGCATTCTCAGAGAGCAAATAAAGCCTCGAGAATTTAGAGTTTTGCGGAAACACGCAACTCACAACGTAGGACTAAACTTTCTCAGTACACAGAGCAAAAAGTCTCGCAACATACACAGGTACTTTCATCTCACTTTAGAAGTTTCGGTGTGGGATCGACTCCGCAAAACCCTGGATTGCTTCACCCACTTGGTAAGGATGTGAATGACTGCGGAAAAATTAGATCGGGATGTTCCCCAACAATCGGTTCCGGTTGCAAAACCGCATATTCACGAATTACAGAAAAATCACAACAGCAGAGTTGCCAAGACTTCAGGTAAAATTAGAAAACGTATAGAAGGTTGTAGTATTACATCATTTCGCGGGGATCGTTACTAGATTGA
Source organism: Kodamaea jinghongensis (assembly GCA_030556895.1). NCBI lineage: Eukaryota > Fungi > Ascomycota > Pichiomycetes > Serinales > Debaryomycetaceae > Kodamaea > Kodamaea jinghongensis. Next base: position 121,935 of record JAKTUX010000032.1, on the reverse strand, counting down.
ACCAGAGATGAATGGAAAATACAGTTTTAAGAATGGGATTGGTCACACTTAACTGTGCAGTGAGGAAAACGTGTGGTGAGATCCTAAAGGGAAGATGTGCTCTTCCATTGTGTTTATACGAGGCACGCGTTCCCCTTCTCTTAGTTTTGCATATTTCGACTTTCCTTCCGCTTCCGAGTTACACTGCCTCCGTCGTATACACAAATCGGTCTTAGGCAACATGTAGAACGTACCTTGCGTGAGGGATTATTATCAAATTCGAACCTTCCACTATTATGAGAATTACCCTTCACCCTTCTATATTTGGCTTTAAAGTAACATTGTTGCTTTATCCTACATCATCCTACTTCTCTCAAGCTCAAAGACCTCTTGGCATCTTAGATTTGGTAGACTAACCTAGAGTCAAATGATCATGCGGGGTTTGAAGATCTGCAAGGTTCCCCGATTATGCCGTTAGGTTAATCCTTTCTTCTTAAAATATTCTTACCCTCAAATCAAAGTTTTTCGAACGCAGTCTTCCCCATATTTTATTGTTTTTCTATAAATAGTGCGGTTTTGAGGATCAAATGACGTGCATATCTGCACTTCATTTATTCTAACGGGATGGTTTCTTTTTTGGCATAGGTCACCCAATTTGCAACCAAACAGACCAACTACAAACTCAACGGAAAGTATATAAGGGGGCCGAAAGTCTACAGTTTTCATCACTACAACAACAACAATTACAATTACAACAATGAAGTTTTCAAGCTTTTCTCTTTTCACTTTGGCCAGTCTCGCTGCCGCTGCTCCATCTGCCATCACTGATTTTGGTTTAATAATCATTCGCTCCGGTACCTCATACCAATTTGCTTCCATCGGTAACCACAACTGGAACTTGGCGATTGTGAGTGGAGACAGCGACAAGTTTAACTTGAATTCTGACATGTCCTTGTTTGACTCTACAAGTCAAAAGTTTATCACGTTGATGGACGGAACTTACACTACCTCAGACACTGCCGACAAGAATTGGTCTGTCAACGACGGCTTTTTGGCCTACAACGGACAAGGTTTCTTTGCATGCCCAGGCAATGGTGCTGTCTACATCACTACTTCATGTAGCGATCCTAACGGTTCACCAGTTGCTCTCAAGGTTGAAGGTGGCTCCGCTCCTCCTCCTCCACCACCACCGCCACCATCTGGTAAGGTTCAATTTGGTGTCATTGCAATTCACTCTGGTACACAATTCCAAAACGAACCAATCATGAAGGTTGATGCTCACCCACACGTCTTCTCTGTCGGTGGTGACCAAGGTACCTCCCTTGTTTTGACCTTGAACACAGATGGTACTATGGTTGACCAAGATGGCCGTGGTGTTTACTACGACTCACAAACCGGTGAATTGGGTAATGTTGCTCCTTTCGGAGAACAGCAACCATCAAATGGCTTTAGTCTTAACAATGGCTACTTGGTCCATAATGGCCAAGACAACTGGAAGGCATGCCCATCTGGTTCAAACATCTTCTCATTAGCTGACAATGATTGTACTGGTGGTACCAACATTGGCTTGGCCGCAATCAACGTTCAAAACGTTTAGTTTTTGACTTAATCACTGATCTTTTATGCATTCATAAAGTTGCTGCGCAGCTTCCGTAATATTTTGTTTTCTTCATCATCCAAAAAAAAATATACCTCATTATAATTCCGATTTTGTAGTGTAACAAGACCAAGATATACTTCTCTGCATAATTTTGCTGGGCGTTCTGTTAAAGGTGGATGAAAAGAAAGTAGAGTGCTGCGGCTTTGCACAAATGTCTTTGTGCTGAAGTATCAAAGCTACCTCGATATACTTAGAGTGAAAGTCGCAATTTGTATTTATCTTTGGAAATGCTTTCCTAGGGTGCTTCAGGGAATGTGTGATCATTTCAATACTTAATGGTACAAGAAAATCCGTTTGTATTTTCAAAAATCTACGGTAGCAATGCTAACAAACTATTGCTTGATTTAGTTAACAGTTGGATTCATAACAACTGAGAACCGCGTGCATCTTTCCAATTCCAGATTGATAATTGTCAGAAACTAGCCAAGACTAATCGTTTTTATCAATTTTATATGTGAAACATGTTTAGATGGCTAATTACGGAATTATACTTGTAAACTGCCTAGCTAGAAAATGTGTATTTCTCCAAATTTGAGTAGGCCGATGTTGAGGAGGTCTAGCTAAGCATAACATACATCTAACATATAACAGATTAACAATTGCTCCCAAAGCGCCATGAAAAGTGCCGTACTGCCGTGCTCTCCAAACCCTTTTACTATATGTGCGTTTGGATGCAAATCAGGGTGAATTGTGTCATGTAGATCGCGCGGGAAACTAACGAACAAATTAAGCTTTCGGAAGTGTGACTGTGGCAGACGGAATTATACTTCTGTATTTCAATTTTATCAGGGCTTTGCTTACTAGCCGATTTTGCGAAACTTCCCAAAACCCCGAATATAGGCGATTACTTAAGTTGCACCTATTCAAAGTTCGTAGTTATCGACTTTCAAGTAACTGTTCCTTGTTATTTGGTAGATGTGGTGTCGGGTGCAGTTAATTAGTTAGGAATCCGGATAGAGTTTCCACAATAATCACGAATGGTATAGCTTTGTGTCTTAATTAGTAATCATTATACCCCTGTAGTCCCTTTTGGAAATATCCATTCCTCTCCACAGTTGATATAAAGAGCGTAAAATTTCCACATATTAGTGCTAATCAATTGAACACTTTAACTTTACTCACGACGAACATGACACTCGAAACTATAAAATTAGCAGACGGACACTCTATTCCGGCAATTGGCTTTGGGACAGGAAAATGGTTCAGATACGGAGAGAAAGATATTAGCGAGGACGCTGTGAATGGGATCACACAAGCGATCAAAGTCGGTTTGATTCATTTGGATGGTGCAGAGGCTTACAACACTGACAGAGAAATTGGTTTAGCTATAAAGAAATCTGGTGTTGACAGAAAGACGCTCTTCATCACTAATAAGTACTTTGTCGGTACCAATGACCCCAAAGATTTGCGCAAGTCTAGCGAAGCCAACCCGTACGAAGCGTTGAAAGTTTCTCTTAAGAAGCTAGGTACCGATTACGTGGACTTATACTTGTTGCACTCCCAGTTTTTCTTTGAAGAAAAACACGAGTTTGGAATAGTTGGTGCCTGGAAATACCTCGAGCAAATTAAAGATGAAGGTTTGGCTAAATCAATTGGAGTTTCTAACTTTTCAGTCCAGGGCTTGAAGGAAATTTTAGATTCTAACCCAAAGTACAAACCAGTTGTCAATCAAATTGAATACTCACCAAACGTACTCAATCAGAGTCCAGGAATTGCCAAGTTTGCTCAAGAGAACGGTATAGTCCTCGAAGCGTATGGTCCTTTAAGTAGTTTACACTTTAAGGCAGAAGAAAACAAGCCTCTTCTTGATTATCTCGGTGAGCTTTCAAAGAAATACGGTAAAGCTGAAGAACTTATCGTTTTGAGATGGATTTACCAAAACGGGGTTGTTCCTGTGACTGCTAGTAGTAATCAGCAAAGAGCAAAATCTTATCTTGACGTGTTCACTTTTAGCTTGACCAAGGACGAAGTTGCTCAGATTGCTGAGTTGGGTTCCAAGCACCAAAAGAAGAAATTCCCTCTGATGGCACCAGACTCTTAATTTCAGCAAACTTTGGTGTGAGAACTTCTTGTTGATTGTTAAGCACTTATTTACGGTTAATCAAATGAAATTCTACCTTCGTATGGTTTTGAACAGGGAAAATGTAGTCATTGTTATGTCCGATGTACTGGTTGTCGGATGCTCAGTGATGCCGCACTCCGCGTTTCGCTTACAATTTGTGCAACTAGACCCTAACACTTTACTTCTTTGTAGCCGTGATCAAGAGAAGACAAGGTTAAATAGGCGCTGAAGCACTGGTGACTGCTGGTACTCAGTTGTACATGAATTTTGAGCGTTCACGAAAATTCTCTAACTTCACGCTTAACCCAGCTCTATCATCTGTGGTGGAGCTCTAATGCTGATTGGGCGAACCTCATTCTCGTCCAAAATTCAGAAGCGTCGACAATGGTTTTCTTGTGGATGGGAGAAAGCTATTGGACTGCAGTTATTGTCTCCGGAGTTACGCTGCATTTAATGTTATTTTAGGTACATATTGCTGCAACTTTAATTTTTGGAGCGGCGTTGCCGTTTACTTGACCAATCCATGTCCATGTAGTGACGTAAGACAATATTTCAAAATGATTCAGGATGGCTACTTCTTTTAGAAGTCATGTATAAATTTGAAACCACTAGAAAAGAACGAACTAAGGAAGTCGGTTGTAGGAGATCATTTCTAGCAGGTGGGTTGCAGCCAAATACTTGAAGTTCGGGAGCAGTCCAAGCTACTTGATCTTTATATTCTGCGTCAATCTTTTATTATTTTCTGGTTAATAGCCTACCACTTGTATGTTAGCTGGAGCCCACCCAAAGAATCAGTACTTTATTTTACTTGGCAGCCTACATATTCTCAAGTAGCATAGACGCAATTAGCTTCACAAACATCTCAGCAAACTTTTAAGGTCACGCACACTAATTCTTCAGATATTGGTGTCGGTGTTTCTAATGCTTTTCAAACTTATAAGCGGAGCACGTATGTCTATCGGGGATTAGAGATAAAGTCCTTCTTGTAGTCAGCACCCACTGCCAAATCTAAGGGCGAAGAGAAATTTTCTCGTACTTAAGGCATCCTTTCTACACACTCAATGATTCTAGTAGATCCATTGTTAGCTTGGGTGACCTTCTTATACCCTCTGCTACCAAATGCACAACATTTTTAGGGTTCGCAACTGACAAACACTACGGGTCGGGTTACTCATCCGGCCTTACTGCCCTTCCGCACTGCAACGGAACGGAAAGTTGTCACCGTTTTCGGTCTGATCTGTGCTTTCTGAGAACATAATCCGTCTTTCAACCGTCGCGGCAACTATGTAGCCTAACAACTCAGGGTACAGGCAATCACTAGGACTTTTCCGCAACAATGTAAGTACTTCTGACCGATGTTTAGAGCCTGCTTTGCAATCCAGTGTGCTCTTTATGTTGTGTAGGAAAAGTGCTGAGGTCTTGTGAGAAAACTCATGCGCGCACATAACCAGCCGTGCTTCGCGTCGGTGAACTGAGCTGTACAAGTACAGCAATACCCCCAGTTATTTCTAGACTTTGCCAACATGTCTAGGTCCAGTCTTAGCTTCCAACCTTCAAGAGATCTGGCAAACTCCATGGAAATGACGAGCTTTGCTTTGATCCATTCAGAAGAAGAATCACCCATGATCAATGAAGCCCCACACAGCGTGTTTCAAAGAGGTGAGAGATATGCGCTCATGTTCACACTCTCTTCAATAGGTTTCTGGTCGGCCGTGTCCAGCCCTATATTCTTTCCTGCTCTTCCTGACATCATGAAATCTTTCCATGTCAGTACCTCCACCTCGTACATCACGGTGGTCTGCTACTTGATTTTTCAAGGTTTGGCACCTGCATTCCTGACTAGTTTGTCAGACTACTTTGGCATCCGCCCATTATTATTAGCTTCACTAGTTGGCTACATCTCCGTATGCATTGCAATTTCTCAGGCAAACGCGTTCTGGCTCTTGGCTGTTTTGAGGTGCTTACAGTCTGCTGCTATTGCTCCAGTAATCGCAATCGGATCCGGAGTTCTGGGTGACGTCTGCACAAGAGAGAACAGAGGAGGGTTTATTGGAATTGTCAATGGTCTTCAGATTGTGGGCACCAGTTTTGGGGCTGTGCTCGGGGCTGGCCTTCTCAGTGGCTTCCATACTTGGAGAGCAATTTTTGTTTTCCTTAGTATTGGTGCTGGGGTCTCGTTAGTTAACGCGTTCATTGTACTCCCAGAGACCAATAGACAAATTGTAGGTAACGGCTCGATAATGCCGAAAAGATTCATCAACAAAAGCTTGCTTCTTTACCTTCCAGGCTTCCGTCAGAAGATCACCAATGAGTACTCAACACTTGCTGAAAAGAAGCATTTCAGTTTCTTCAGAACATTTGAGGTCTTAGTTAAGCCAGACGTACTCATGGCATTGATTCCGGTGGGGCTTCTTTACGGTGCTTGGATGTGCATGTTAACCAGTATGTCCTTGCACTTGGAGTTGTCTCCTTACGACTACAGTGTCATGGGGGTCGGAGTCGTCTACTTGCCTCAGGGTATTGTTACTATGATCGCATCTTTTGCAACCGGCAAGTTCTTGAATTGGTACTACAAGCGGAAAATTCACGAGTATGAAGTGAAGTGCAGGACCCTTCCTGCTGGAACAGAGAAACCAGAATTTAGCATTGCCCGTGCCCGTCTCGACATATGTCCTATCCCATTGTTTCTCACGCTTAGTGCATTGTTAGTGTTTGGCTGGTGTGTGCATTTCAAGAAGAGTGTTGCGCTGATCTACTCAGTACTTGTGTGATTGCGTCAGCAATGCCACCCATTTTCTCTTGCGTGCTTACGATGCTAGTAGATCTTCGTCCAGAATACGCCAATTCCGTGACAAGTGCTTTCAACTTGGTGAGATGCTTGATTGCTGCTGTCTTTGTCGGAGTACTTGACAAGATGGAATCGAAGTTCACCACAGGTGGTACCTATTCCTTCCTTGCAGGAATCTGCTTAATATCAGGTGTTATTAGTGGTTTTAGATTTTATAGAGAGAAGCCTGCAACGCTGAAGAGCTGAGCTAGCAGAAAAGTTCTTTCAAGCGAACATGCTTGGAGATTCACAGATCAGACTAAAACGGGAAATTGAAGCGGAACCGGCACTTAAACTTAAGATTCACCCCTGGCTCTTCTCTGCAGATTGCTCCACAGCAATCTGGCAATTCGGGGGTTTATTTCAGCTAACTTGAAGTCCCTTTTTGATAATACAAGCTTTTCCATTCGTATGCAAGCATTCATTCATGGTTTGTAGCTTCTCAAAGGACTCGAATTTCCGGCGAATGCGCATTCAAGCTACCTAAAAGTGAACTAAAGTGCGCCAAGCTCGAAAGTGACTAAATTGGGTGAGCGTCGTCCGTGTTAGTGTAATCTTGTAGTAGTAAATCGAGACCAAATACCTGTGGGTCGAGATCATCTGAAGTCCGCTGAGGAGGGCGATTAGGTATTACTAGCAAACTTTCGGTCTTAAGAGCATTGTCTAGTAAAATAGTATGTGTGACCCTTCATTGGATGCAACAGAATGATCTGGAGACTCTAATGCAGCTGACGATGCTAAGCTAACATCCTAAACTGCAAAGACCTACGCTTGACAGCAAAAAGAGGGCAACCGTATGAAATTCTGGAAGCAGGACCTACTCCTTGTACACTTTTCAGTCATGCTCATGGTGTAGCGTTGACTTTATCCTCTCTATTCTGCAACAACTACTTCATCATATTCGTGCCACCAACCTCCCCAGTTTTGGACACTGCTTAGTTGTGCTACAGGTGTGTTGCAAGGCTGTACAAAAAAGCAATTCGCTATTAGTGTACTATGTAGTCAGAAGGCAACTCTGGCTGATGACACATCTGTTCGCCTTTACCGCTTATGGAGTAGACACCATCATTATGTTCCCATCAACACGTTGACATGAAATCGTTTAGAGCACTGCGTCTTATCTTAGTGCAGGGCTCGAGATAATGTAAGGCGTTCTTGGCAACAGTTGACCAAAACTGTACGACTCGAGCAAGATGGACAACACGAGACTCCAGCGTACCTCGAGACACCACTCAGTCCCGTACGTGCTACAGAGATATGCCAGCCTCTGGGGGTATGGCTGTGTTTCGCGATTTGTCATCTACGGAGAGGCTCTAAACCTGTGCATATAGGAAAACGGTAAACACGAATCGCAGCTTACACACCGCCCATTATAGCGGGTAGTGGAAATCTTGGGAGGTCCACTTCACTAGATTAGTTGTTTACACCCCCTCTAACCATCCACAGGAATCGTACTCTTTCCACGCTCGTGTATTATCTAAGTTGAAATACCGTTAAAATTTTCTGCACCTTGATGTGCATTTTTCATATGCGTATTTAACGTGGTACATTTGTTAGCAGTTTGTGCATTTCTCACCCGCCCACCTCCGTCCCAAAATGTTTCAGCGATCTCTCAACTGCCGATCATTCCCCAAATAATTTTCGTTGTGATTCCGCCTAATATGTATCGAGAAGTAACCTGCAAAAATTCCCCCAGGTTTAGAGCAACGCCGTTTAGTATAATCACCCCTCCAGATTGCACACACACTATTCCTCGCCTGAATACACATTTTGCTCGCTAGTTTTCACCTTTTGTGCTCCCCACAACGCCAACACATCTTCTAAGCTCGACAGTATCTGCGGAGCCACCCCAGCTTTTCCCACATTTTCTCCACAGGGTTGCAAATTTTTTTTTCTCTACATTGTAATCAATAGCCGTTTCAAACAATACGCTCAACGTCTTTGCTCCCAACTATTGTCACCTTAACCGAATTTAAATTGAAAGTCCGAGTTGTGGGACGATAAACTTTATCTAAGTCCTTTTATTATTTTTTGAAGGAACATCTCAGGGTACTTTTATTTATCACGAGTATACTCTCGCCTAGACACGTGAGGGCATGACTGCCAAACCTTATTTCGTTATACGTGGTACACGTCATTGCAGAAAGAGATCCCCTGGACTCCATGTACGGAAGCGTAGAAACTTTTTATAATGCATTTTATCAATCAAACATCCTCTCCCTATAAGGCAACCCACTCCTGGACTCCTGTACTATTCGGAATCTTCGTAATTCTCGTTGACTCACCGCGGCTATGATGCTATAATTGGTTTGTCTTTTTCCCCTCCTTATTTAAGATCAATTTTGAGGGCTGAGGGAGTACTTTTTTATAAATTTGCTTTAATCGCCCAGTATAGGAATTTCAAATACCCCAAGTCGTTAACGTTGTGAAACAAGCTTATTATGTCGGCAACAGCTAGATCGTCAGTGATAGCGCCTAATATACCTATAAACACCCCCTCCCCTACTTTGAGCATTCAGGAGTCTGCCAACAAGTCCTTACAACAACAACACCAACAACAGCAGCAGGGTACACACCAACTTCCCCCACAACAACAGCTGCACGAACAACAACAACTGGATGTTGCACAGAAACCTCCCTTGAAGAAGAGAAAGAAAGAGAGAACCAAATATACAAGACCCTGCGATGCGTGTTCCCTTCGTAAGGTCAAGTGTGACTTGAATACTCCTTGCAGTAAATGTGTCGCCCACAACGTGCAGTGTACCAACAACAGAGTACGGAAGAAATGCGGTCCTAAGAGCATTTCCAACAAAACAAGAGAATCCATAAATCAGCTCACAACTACCTCAACAGAGCTTGCTCCCGATTTCAGAGACTCTTCGAGATATTACGTCCTGTCCATCACTTTGGATAAAATATTACCCTGCCTACAGGTCTTCCAAACGTGGTTCTACGCGGTGTGGCCCGTGGTCTCGGTGGCTCACTTGACGTCCAAATTGATTGATCACGAGTCGTCGGGATTTGGGGTAATTTCAAAAATCTGTGTCACTCAAAGCAATATCTCCTCATACTCATTAAGTTGTGCAGTAGCAGCCGCTATAATAAAACAAGTCTCTTTGATAAACTCAAAGGGAAGCTCGGTAGGACTACCTGAGGGTATTAATGATTTGGAGTTGGTCAACGAGTGTTTGAGATCAAGAGATGCAGCAAAATTAATGTCAGAACCTAGCCCTGACAGTTTGTTAACTTCATTTTTCTTGTATATTTATTACGTGAACATAAAAGGTGGAACCACCTCAGCAATATTATACTTGAGAGAAGCAATCTCCATTGCTCACATATTGGGGCTCCATGACAACAACACGTACGTCAACAAGCCACCAGCAGAAGTTCACAGATTAAGAAAGATATACTACCTTCTCTTGGTAACTGAAAGATTCATGTGCATTGAAGATAGTGTTCCTATCATTTTAGATGCATCCATCCCTTTCCCTTCCCTTAACGATGAAGAGTACTCGACCTTATTGTGTGGCTTCACGGAAATCGTCAAGGTATTCGCCATACCTGACAAGCTTTTTTTCAACAAGATTATATCTTTAAAAGCCAACGGAGGAATTCCATTAGACTCCTCGATGCAACAAATTAATAGCTCCTCAAATTGGATCGTTGCCGTCCAACAACAATTAGGCAATATAAGCATTGTCAAAGAAATGCCTGACATTCAAAAAGTTAATATCGTCTTGAGTAAATATTGGATGAAGTCGTTAACTTGGAATATCTCCAAGAGAAACGGGTTGTTGATAGATTCAACTTCCAATAACACTCTGCAAGAGAGTTTATTAAAGACATTCCCTATTACTATTGCTCGTGAGTTCCTACAAGACATTATGGGCTTCCCTCTGATTGCATTTGAGCTCAATGGTCCCGGTTCATGCTTCAAACTCTTGGAAATTGGAAGTGGCGTGGTGGACTCCATCTGCCTCAGCGGCTACCACAAGGGTGGAAGTAACTCCAACCACTATGGTTTCAAGGTCTTAAGAGAGCTCTTTGATTTGGCTACGAAATTGAAGAAGAACGTCACCGTCCCAGTCGTCTTGTACGACAAAATTCTGGAATTCTTGAATAACGCTACAACGAGCTTTAACATCCCCGGCTATGGATACTTGTCAGAGTTGAGTGAAGAAGATTCGGAAGACACTAGATCAGGATCTAGTGAAAGCTCAGAAGAGTACAAGAATGACAAGCCCGCAGAAAATTCACCCTTCACAGAAATCGCCATGGCCCTTTGCGGTTCCCCACCTTCCATGTATACCCCAGCACTACAACAACTTAATTTCTCATTGACCGCCCCGCTGTTGGTTGACTTGCAAGTGCTGCCTTTGCCAGTTTCCGCAAGAATCATAGAAGACTCGGAAATCTCCTCGGACAGAGTCCCTCCTTTCATTAGTCCAGAGGCCCCAATGAGCGGTCAACCTATCCCAAGTCACTCCAGCGTCAGCAGTTTCACGCAAGTGGACTCTTTCGAGCGAGGCAAAGAGAAGGAGATGTTTCTTCCTAGCAGAGGAAGCAATAGTTCTTTGAAAAGTATGTCCAACTTCAACAACTTTAACTTTTAGAAGTTGACAGGTCCATTTTGTAAATACTATTAATTTCTAATTTCATGATTTGATGTTAATTCCATATAAACCGTCGCGAATTATCGGTAAAGAGACTATACAATGTCCGAAACATGAGTGACTCAGACCAGCCTAGAAAAAGCAATGTGCTTCCGGAGGCTTATTAATGCTGGTCTGCTTGTATTTTCACCGGAGATGCCGAACTTCTCAATATAAGGCATTTTAAAGTAGTTATCACTCTCTGCTTAGTAGTATCTTTGTACTTCCCGACCTCCTTCGTCGTTTTATTTGTCAACACTAACAATGTGTTGTTAATACTAGTCCCATAGACAAATGTCCAACTTGTAGTATAATGCATTATTAATAATATATCACTCACTCTTCAAAATGTCTCACCATACAGCATCTCATATGAATTGCAAGTGGATAAGTAGAGTGGTTTCGCTTACTTCACCTGGTGGTGTATGTAAAATATCATGTTGTTCCAAAAGGGTGATTTTCTTGTTCGATTTTCTCTGCACCGGAGTTCGCTTCAAAGCATGTAATGATTGTACATGTGGAGAAATGTCATGAATTTGTCCACGAATATGCTGAACTGAAGCGTCCATAAGGCTAGTCGACAACCTCCATCTTCTCCGCAAACCCTTTGTAAGTAATTTGCCGTACCTCGGTACACTATTATTTAGATCAAAGTCTTCTCAACAATCGAAAGTAATGCCGTTATCTATCAGCAAACTCGCCTAATTAATTGCTAATCACCGAGATTCAGCGGAATCAAGACGTCTTTATAACAACCTCAGTACGTATCATACTTCATTTTCGTTTTCCCCCTAGTCATCCTCATCTAAATCAGTTTCCAAATCACACATTGTACGACAGTTTGGACAGTAAAATTGAGGATAACTCTTAATTATAATAGGTCTGATGCACTTGTAGTGCCATGCATGCGAGCAAGGACTGATGAACAAGGCTTGGCAAGGCTCAATCTTCATCAAGCAAATCGCGCACTCCGAAATATCGTCCAATGTAGGCGCCAACACCAACTTGGTCTGCTCTTGTGCCTCTTCTGGTGAGGTCAACTGCAAGTTCTTCAACTTCTTGTGGATTTCCATGTTGAACTGGCTCACCTTTCTTTGCCAAGACTTGTTAAACTCACACCTCATTTTAACGCATCTATACACCTCCTCGGTCCCCCCTCTATAGTCCATCCCCAACTGGATGATATCCCCGTCCAAGACAGGCATCATAGGCGAGTCCTCACCCGCAGACAGAAGTCTCACGTGATTCAAGAACGTACCAGACAGTGACTTGCAATCCTTGAGAAACCACTGGCCATCCTCGTTACACTGGAACAACGCGTGTGTTCTGGACACCACCTTACTCTTGAACACGACAGGAGACGATGATCCTTGAGGGGCGTGTGCTGCAGCCTTGTTCTTTTCTGTGTATCTTCCTATCGAAATCGAGGTGCTTGGTTTTAACTTGCGGATAATTGGGGAAAAGTAAAGTCCGGAGGTTGACGAGGAATGATCGATCAAAGGAGTCAATCTAACCAGGTAAAACCCATCTTTGTCTAAGCCGTTGAAGTTATCTTCTTGTGTGCAATGCTGCTGTGGTTCATCGTTGGTGACATGTGTTGTGTTGACATCTGGCAAAGGGTTAGGTGCTGAGGCCACAGCTGTAGTTGAACCTGAACCTGTAGAGGTTGCTGGGACTGTGGTTGGAGAGACACTTTGGTTGGTTTCAGTGGACGTGCGGGTATCCAAATGCGTGTTAAGGTTAGAAATCGTCGGACTGTTGGACATGAACATGTGTGGTGGTTCAACCGGGGAGTGTCCTGACGCGGTGTTGGCAGGGGCACTGCCATTGACCTGGCCGTTCGATCTTATTGAGGTGGTGAAATTAGTTAGGAAGTTGAGTCCAAATGATGATCTCCTGCCGCCCAAAGTGTACTGCTGCTGAGCTTGGCCTGGTTGCTGACTCGATTGTTGTTGTGTTGGCGGTTGAAACTGCAGTTGCTGTTGGTGCCCATGCCCGTTCAAGTTACTTCCCGAGGCACTCGTAGACAATGACCTCTTTTGAGTAGAGTGGAGGTTGGAGTGCAGCACACTCGAACTCAAATGCTTACTGGTGTTCGTTGTTGGTCCCAAATGTGGTGAGCTTAACGGAGACCCTCCGACCTTTGGTGGATCTAAATTAGGTGCTTGTATCCCATTACTGCTCGTCGTACTGCTTCCATTATTCAAGGTTGGTCCACTCAGACCAGGCGTTGGGCCAGCTACTTGAATGCTCGTGCTTCCCTGGTGTGCTTGTTTCGTTCTACTGGATGTACTATCCCTAGTATCCGTCATTCTCTAGAAGTAAGCGATATTTGTTGTTTAGGTTTCCTAATTAATTTGGACGAACGAAAAATAAACATTAAGGAGCTTTGTTTTCTAGCGAAAACACATTTCCATTTTATCTATAGATCAATGTCTCACTGACCATCCCACGTACCTCCAATACTGCCTACACATGGCTACATTTGCTTGATTACTCTCGCGGATGTTAAACTTACTTGGCTATTCGTGTTGTTGTTTCTCTCATTGCGTCGTATACTACCTTGATTTTATTTGAGGGGGCTTGCTGCATGAAACCTAGTTGAAACGAGCAACAAGCGTTGACGGGCAAGTCCAAACGACTTGCGACTGGTGCGCTGTGGCAAGTTGGCGGTAGCTGCTGTATCCTTATGTGGGAACTAATTGTGGTGCATAAGCGTTGTGCCATTTCTTGTCCATACTTACATATTCAATCTACTCTCCTGGCTGATTCACAAGACCTGTTTTTTATTCCAACCGTTCATATCATCTCGGCCCTCATCTCGATTTTCATCTCAGCTTGAATCCCAATAGGCCCACCATGGATTTAGTCTTAGCACTTGCTATCGAGAGTCCAGTATCACATGGAGCCCTCGATTCGTTAAAAAACGATGACGCACTCTTACAACTTCTCCTCACTAACCAACCGTAACAACAACTCTTGCAACTGCTTCTTCCCAGAAGAATTCTTCCAAATAAAGTGATCGCTCTTCTCTGCAATAACCCATTCTAAGGTGTTGGAGCTCAATTTGCTGAGTTCTCTTTGCCACTTGCCCCAGTTCAAAGAGTTGCGAATCATAAAGTCTGACGATATCACACTCACTGGGATGTTGTGCAAATCACTTCTCGTGACTTCGTGGTACAGCAAAATCAGCGACGTGATTTGCTCCTGCAACCTGGCACGAAGGTATTTGGGTTGACGTACCATATCCCTCCCGAAGATTCTGCTCTTGCTGGAGTACTTGCGTGGGTGGAAGAACCAGTGAACATTGTTCACCAACCCTAATGGCGAAACAACCCCTCTGATCCACAACTTCAAGCCTGTAAATGTGTTCATCAACTCCAACTTGTTCTTGAATACCGTTCTCCAGTCTTCATTTTTCCTGTTAGCTCCGCTAAATGGCCTCTTCTGCAATAAGTCTTCGTGCCAGCTATCAACTAGCAAAAGCGAATGAATATCCGCTACATTTTTGCTTGCAAATACCCTCGAGTAGAGCCCTCCAATATCAAACCCAACAAGTGCGTACGGACCCTCAATTTTAAGCTTGCGAAGCGCCTCAGCAAGATATTCCGCTGTAATTCCAATCGATGTAGGTGATGGCGAACTTTCAGACCATCCGTACCCAGGTCTGTCCCAAATACAGTATCTTTCAATCTTGTTCAAGTGATACAATTCTTCAATCCATTCTTGGAACTCTTCAGAGGAAGTTAATTGCCCTCCTTCAACCAATATGATTGGCTGCTGCTTCCCACTAGGATCTTTGGGTTTCGAGGTGGTTGAGCCAAAACATGCAACATGCACTTTAATGTCGGTGTCACCCACACTAACCAAGTCTCCCCAAGGCTTTTCATGTGTGTCAAAGCACTGCAACCAGAACGTCAAACTGATATTCCAGATAATAAGTAGTAAGACCAACTTAACCAAGATCTTCACAGTCACAATAAAGAGTTCAAACACAGTGAACCGCTTCTCTATTCTTCCAGTGTATCTCAATTCTTGGTATTCCTTCCCTTTCTCCACAAAATAATCTGTGAAGCAATTGTACAAAATGTTCAAGGCAGTCCATGCCAACATGATGGTTTCAACCTTATTCTTCTTAAATATTAATGATAGTATGACGTTAATAGTAATGAGCCCAAAACTTACGTATCCTAGGATACGTTCATAGTATGCTGGAATAACAAACCACCAAAGAGTAACCAAGTTCGTGAGCAAACTCACCAAGGATAAATCCAATTCCAAGAACGACTCATTGCTCAAGCCAGGAATTGAGATGAAATCAGATATTAGAAACCCTAGAAACAAAATGAAGTTTGCAATTACCAAAGCCACTACGGCTATTCTGGTGAGTCTCACCTTGTGTAGTTTTAGTGGGGAAACAATCGGGTCATCAGGGTCAAGTAACTGTTGTTCTGGTGGGGGAATTGGATCCGACTCAGCTAAAAGTGGTTGGCGCTCAGGCGTGTCGCTGACTCTCAGCTGAGCTGATTGCGTTTCAGCTTCGTTGGGGACGCTGTCGTAAGTCATGTTCTCTCCAAAGTTTAGTTTGCTGCTGCAAATTCATTTATGGTGAGTACTGCATATACGACCAAGACATGTGCCAATCTACATGTTGCGTTATGGACACCAGACTTCGATAGACACTTGCTATTAAGCTGGTACTTCGATAGACACACGGTGTTATTAAGCTGGTACTACGATAGGCAGCCCGTATTAAACACAAGCTCCACTATTACATTGTTTGAATCCAACCTCCATGTGCATCTGCAATACAGCTCCAGTCTTTTTGATGCCCTCTCTAGTTTGCTACAAAGTATTTCAAAACTAATTATACATAGTTTACATAGTATACATAATGTACATATACTTCTTAGAAGTAAGCCATCCACAAAGTATCTGCGGCGGCCAAGTTTCTTGGATTGACTGCTTGAGAAATTAATTCCAAGACGTTTTGGGTTGCAACAGCAGGACCCAGGGAAATGTGGCCCATTGATGCAACTCTCTTCAAAATCAATTCGACATTGACTCTGACAATCTCTCTCAATTGCTTGTTAATAGGAGCTTGTCTTGGCGCTTCTTGTTGAGAGTACCAGGACACCTCATCTCTAACAAACAAAGTAAGGTACTGTTCCAAATCGGATTCAGGTTCACCCAAGGCCCGAGCAATGCACAACACGTACACGGACAAAATACCTTCCAAACTTGTTTCTCCAATCAACTTCTGAATGTTTGGAGTAAGACGGAATGGCACCATTTCCGCGTTGTAGAACAAAGGCGTTGGGCGTGATTGATTACCACCATTGTCAACTAATGCACCCTTACTAGCAATCTTGCATGGTAACATGTCACTTGTCCAGACGTTACCAACTCCACGGTTCACGTGGATCTTTTGAGGTTGTCTGTTGTTGATACACATCATGTAGGTGGTAAAAATAAACAGAGCGTATTGCAGGGTGAATTGCTTACGGAACAACCAGAAGTCCTCAAATTGTGGGAACAATTGAACAAAGTAGTTCTTCAACACTGTCGATGGAACCAACAACGATTGAATAGCAGAAAGAATTTCAACTCTAATGCTGATGATCTCTGGCTTTGGTAGTCTTTGGTCAAATGCTGCCCTCAACTTCTCAATTGTGTAAACAAATGGTTCGTCACGAGACTTTCCTTCCTTTCTGCAGTAGTCCTCATAAATACGTTGCAAAGTGATGTCACGTGGATCATCATTGATGATACGAATGTGTGGAGACAATGGAACTGCAATAGGCAAAGTGAATTGGATATTTCTTCTTCTGGTTTCGACCTTCTTGGAGATCGTGTCGTTAAAGATACGGAAGAATTGGAAAACATTTTCTTCTCTGCGGCAGTGACGAGCAGCTGGGAATTGAACGGCAAATGTGTGCAAACTACCATCAAGACCTCTGATTCTCAAGCGCTTGTAGCATGCATTGCTACCTCTCACCAAGTCAATTGTTGGCAAGAAACGCTCGATCTTAACAAAGTGCGAGTTGTTGTCCTTGTTAAGCAAGTATTGCCCAGGAACTTCAATATCTTCAAACTTTTGGTGATGGAATTCACTCAAGTGAGGACATAAGTTCTCCAAATTGACTTCATGAGATCTTCTGTCCAATTTGTCTTCCAAACGGTCACGCCAGACACGCAACTTGGTAATGTAAGTTTCCAAGTTGGGTTTGCTGACCACCAAATCCTTCTCAAATTCAGCACGAATCTGCTTAGGCAAGACCGTTTCTGCAAATCTGGTAATGTTGGCCTCAGTCACTGGTGACAACTTGGCATCGTCGCGTGTGTTGCCCAACCTGTTCAAATATTGCACACCATCGTTAAGGAGAGCAACACCAAGTCTGTATGCATCCTCATCTGCAGTGCACTTGAACCTTTGATTGATTTGATCAACCAAGGATTCTAGCGAAAGTGCAAGAAGAGGGTAAGCTGTCTTAAGAATGCCCATGATTTCTTCAATATGCTCAAGACCACCTGTTTTACCTCCTGTTGCGGTAGTGCCGCTACCGGCGGTGCTAGTACCAGTTGCAGAATCTGAGCCCGCTGTGGACGATCCATTTGGTGCTGGTTCGTCCTTGGATGCTTCACCAGATGCAGATGAATCTGGCTTGTCCTCGGTACCTGATTCTTTTTCTTTTTTAACTTCACCTTCGGTCTCGTCTTTATCCTTCTTGGTGTCGGATGTATCAGCACCGTTCTGGGAGTTGGATTCCTCGCTATTACCATTGGATCCCAGAGATTGTGCTGCCGCTTCTCTTCTGCGTTCAGCTTGACGTTGTTGAGCAAAATCTTCCTTTGCTGTTCTCAATTGGAAGTGCAAGGCTTGTGGATAAGTCTTAGCAATACGTACCAAAACTTGTCTTGCCAATTTAGCTTCCTTATGTTGCAACAGCATCAACAATTGAGGTATAAACGTAATCCAGTACCAAACAGGAACTTCACCACGGAAGTTCTCAAATGCTTGTGCTAAAGTACCCGAAGCATCATCCAAACTAATTAACCATAAGATTCTAGCCAAAAGCTTTCTAGTCTTTCCACTCTTGTATAAGCCTGCTGCTTGCAAGTAACAGCTGATAGCATTATTAGCATATACCATATCATTGAGGTTTTCCTTGAATCTACGATCATTGAAGGAACCCCATTCGGCCCAAGCCTTAGGAAGATTAAGATCGATTTGAACAGACGTAGCAAATGCTTTGTTGGCCTCTTCCATTTGGTTCAATTTGTTCAAGAACATACCCTTCAACGTAAAGAATTCTGCTTTTTGTTGTGTTGCAAAGTAGACCAAGTTGGTGTTGCTGATAACGTCCAAACCAGTACTTAATTCGTTAGGGTTTTGGTAGTGGCACTTGACTTGTTCCTTTAACTTCAAGAAAGCTTCCTGAATCTCAATATTAGGAAGTTGATAGATTCTCGTAAGTTCCTTGATACAAACGTCTTGCATGTTATGCTTTCTGGCAACATGTGCAAATCTGTTAATTACCCAAGCGATTTCATGGAAACCTCTGTATGCGTACGAGTTAGCATTACCACCAGAATTGCTCTGCTGAAGAATTGGAATGAAAGGCATGTACACCTTGTTGATAACCTGGAAAGCGTGTTGTCTCCAAGTAACCAAGTCATTCCAAATGTTAATATCATCCCAAATGTTTGGAAGACGTTCTCTCCAAACTTGTAAGACTCTCTTTAATTCTTGCGATTTGACGTCCAAGTTTGCAGCGTTAGTCAGCACTAAAGAGGCATATACTTGACTGGCTTCCATAAACTCAACATATTGTTGGAAAGTGTGAAGAAGAGGAATGTGTGCATTATTAAATTTGGCAGGTAATCCGTGCCACTTTCTTAATGCAAGTTGAATACCTTCATCGCATAATCTAGACAAATCTTGAATCGTTTCCTTTTCTTGACCGTAACCTTGTAAGCACAAGAATGTTTCGAACACTTGTCTTCTAGGGGTTGGGACATCCATAACATTCTTGACAGTTTGATCCAAAGTCTCACGGTCATTGTACCAATCAGCCACTCTCCAACCACATTCAAGTAACAAATCGCTGAAACCTTCATGTCTAGCCAAATCGGTCAAAATATCCCAGTTCTGAAGCTTTTCAGCACATAAAATCCAATGGTCTTCCCATAAAGCGTATTCAGATTCACCATATGGAAGTGCACCACTTCTGGCCTTGATTTGGGCAGTTTCATACAATTGTTGTGCCTTATCCCACATACCAATCTGCTCGTAAGATAACGCGCTGACCGTTTCAGTGTACTTGGCTCTTCTGCGCCATAAACCATAAAACATGTCATCCTCCTTAAGCGTTGCGTACATTTTGGCTAAAGCGTCTTGAGTAACTTCACGCACTTCAGCACTACCTTTAACGGATTGCTGTTCAATGTTCTCCAAAATATGAATTCCTTGAGACCAGGCATCAAAGTTAGATCCCAAACACTCAACAGCAAATGGTGGTAATTGTAACGACTCACATCTTGCAATACCTTCCAAGAGCGATTGGATGACATTTGGTCTGCTATCAATTTGACGGGTATGATAATCCTTAGAAAGTAAAATCACTAAGTATCTGGTAAAATCAAGGTGCTCCAGACGAGGAATGGCTCCGAATGCAATAGGGAACAACAGCAGCCACGCCGTGTGAACTGTCTCTGTACTTTGATACAACATATCAATGAGAGGTTCAAGAATGTCACTTGCAAGATTTTCTCTGCATTTGCCCAAGAACTGATTATGAGTGTTCAATAAAACATCAAGATCGTCATTCTTGTATTCTTCGATGCTGTTGACCTTAATCTTTGCTAACAGCGCCAATTTGTATTCATTGTCAACCAACTCCAATTGCTTATCAAAATCAAATGCTCCATATAACAATTGCAATCCTTGATTTAACCATGGATAATCTGCTAAGAACTCCCAATTTTGCTCACGAATAACGTAGTATAACCTCTTGGAAATGTCCTTCTCCAAACTGTTATTAAGAATAGACATCAATTTTCTACGAATCAGAACATCTGCCGAACGGGTCCCAACCAAAAATGGCTGTTCCATACGAACAGTTAATTCAGTACAACTGAAAGTATCATCTTCGAAAATGTCCACGATAATTTGGTAAAATTCTTTCAGCAAGTTGTGTTCACCACGGATTTCGAAAACCATCATCTTCAGTAAGATAGCAGCCTTTTCTTTAGTCGTTGGGAACAAGTCAACTCTAGAAAAGACCCAATTCTTAACAATGTGGATGATTTTTTCAAGTGTGTGCTTGTCTAAAGAACGTTCAATAAGTTGAGCAAGCAACAGCAAGAATACTCTTCTCTGGTCACCCAAACTCAGGATTCTCATCAGCAGCAAGTTCAAAATCTTTTCAAGTAATTTCGTGGTCATCTTTGCCTCATCTGTCAGATCCTTGGGTGATTGGGAACCTTGGTGTGTGATAGTGATGTGGTCTTTACAAAGCTTGCTAAAGGTTCTCATGATCAGTGGGATAAGAGAATCCAAAAGCGCAGGAGAATGCTTAGCCAAAGTCCACAGTAAGGTAACACCAGCAGCAACGGAAGGCATGTCTCCCAAATCTTCTGCAACAGTGGTGACCAATAAGTTAACGAATTCCTTGGAATCTTCTTCCTGTTCGTCACCCTTGTCTGCCCCGATAGCTTGCAAGATAATTCTTAAGACTCTCTGGAGAACTTCTTGGATATCATGGTTATCAGATTTCACACACTTCTCAAGAAGCTTGTGAAGATATGTAAGATTCTGAGAGATCCATTCAGGCTTCTTCCATTCGAGAACGACACCTAAAACTTCCAAAGCATTCAAGCAGTATCCCAACAAGTTTTGAGCATTCAAATCGTTGGACAAAAGGAACTTCTCAAAGAAAGTCAACTTCACATTAACCTCCGGCCAGTGTTCTGGACTAAGGAGATCGTGAAGAATACCAAGAGCCTTTTGACCAAGCTCACTCTCAGATGCTCTTTGAGGTGAAATACAAACATAACGAATAAGGAATGTAACACAAGCTTCACGTTGCCCAAATGGAATTGAGTAAGTAGGAGAAGTGGTAAAGTCTTCACCATCTGTGGTAGTGGTCGTAGCTGGCTTTTCTTCGATGGAAGTAGCTTCTTCTTTAGATTTCTTTTCCCAACCTAACACCAACTCTGCCAATTCTATAGCTAATACTTGGTTCTCCAATGCAGGATTTGCTAAGATAGTAAGCTTACCCATGGCAGTGATAATGTTTGAGATGAAGTGTTCTCTTGCAACGTAAAACAAGTCGGCATGTTGAACAATGAATTGGTAAACATTGAGAACTTGAGTAACATTGAAGCCATCTTCAGAAATAACTCTTCTCGGCCATTTGAGCCACAGATCACCGGCAGCACCTCTCTCAGACATCACTGGAGCTAAAATGTCCAATGCTTGTCTAGCAAGATGGCGAGATTCTGTAACATGTGTTCTTAACAATGCAACAAACACTTGCGTAGCCAATCTAGAAGGAGTTTCGTATTCTCTAATAAAGTAGGCAGTAGTGACGTAGGCAACCTGTTTGGTGATGTTATCTTCCAACTTTAAGTAATTCCAACTAAATTTGATAATGTCCTTCCGAAAAAGTGACAAGTATGATGAGGACCATTTAAGGAGAATCGAGGTCAATTCCAACAATTGGTATCTATAAGCGTCAAGGCGACCACTTGTGTGATTAGTGATTAAATCGTTAGAACGCCAAATGTCTTCAGAAACTTTATCCAACCATTCCTTAGATTCAAACAAAGCGTCAAGGTTTCCATTCTTGGTAGCGTGATAAATGAATATAGGGTTCATGATGTTAGTCAACACGAAAATCTTCAGCTTAAGCTCTGATTCTCCTGTAATAAACTCACCAGATTTAAGCAAGTACTTATTCCTGTGGCTGACGTCTTGAGCGCATACAACAAAGTCAAAGATGAAGTCATCAATCTGGCTGACATTAAGATTAAGTGAACAGCGACGGTCAGCGATAACATAGAACTTGTCTAATTCATCTGGGTTACGACCCATCCATTTAACAAACACAGTATGGAACTTGGCAATTGCTTGATCTGCCTGGAACTGAGCTGCAGATATCAAGGAGCACTCCTTTTGGATTTTGACTATGCTCACAATTTGTTCTGAAAGACGCAAGAAAAGGTCACCTTGTTTGTCAAACCAGTCGTTGTCATACTTGGAAATAGACTCAAGCATATCTATGGTATTAGCAAACTTGATAACTTTCACTTCATCATTGGATTCAGATTCAATGTCTTTGCACATATCATCAAGCTTCAGCTTTGCAACTTCTCTCAATTTTTCACAACCCTCCATACCAGCAATGGCAGCAAGCATGTTACCCAACTTTCTGTTCTTGTAGTTTGTCATGTAATACTCAATGTAGTTATCTGAGAATCTGTTCAAAAACTTCGATACTGGGATTCTGAATGGGGAGTCTTGATGTCTGTCCAAATGACCTTCCAAATACTGCAAAGTGCTGATGATCTCCTCCATAAAGGTAAATGCCTTTGGAGGAAGTAAATGGAAAATGTTCAAAATGGCCATAACTATTTGGACTGTGTGACTATTTTCCAAATCTTGTCCAGCGATTTGACGAAGTGTATTGATTTGTGCCCACGCCATCAAATGATCGAGCAACTTACGCCCAATTTCAACCCTAAAGTATGAAATTAACAATTCAAGCAATCTTGCCAAAGCTTCCAATCCACTTACAGTTAACTTCTTGTGATCGGAAAGATTCATCAACATTGGTCTCAAACCATTTTGAAGTAATTCCTTAGGTAATTTGGCGTTTTCTTGCAAACTGGACTTCAAACCCAAATGAGCAGCATTGATAATTTCAGTAGACTTATTGCACAAGGCCTTGAAGAAGACTCCCAAAATACGGATTCTAGCTTCAGCAAGAGTACCCAAGGAAAAGTCAGGTTTGGTAAGAGCCAAGGAGAGAAGCTTTATGCAGACAACTCTTAATTCAATCAATTGCTTGGCAGTACGGTGTTCGTATAACCGATGAACGTTAGCTAATGATTCATCTTCAGCATCAACTAAGGCAAGGGCTTCCAATAACAATCTGTTCAATTCATCGTTAAATGTTAAGAAAGTATCTGGTAAGTCCAAGCAAAAAGTGATAGCGTCAATATTCCCAATTTGCATTGGGAATGGCAAAGCTCTCAATGGCTTACCAAAGATAGGAGTTAGCAATATGTGCTTGCATGGACTTATCAAAGTTGCAATTGGAACTCCAGTGGTTTCACCTAACACTCTAAGAGACTTTTGCGATACTTGACGAACATGTGGGTTGGCAGATGCTAAGTCATAGACAAAAGCGCCAACCAATGTTTGGAATGGCTTTTCAAGTACGACTTCCTTTGTTAATCCAACATTGCAGTCATGCAACAATTTCAAAACTAACGAAGATGCCAAATCTCTGACTTCAAATGGAGCAGTTTCAGGTGTATCTCTCAATATGAAAAAAATCAGCCTCACTAATTCGAACTGTCTCTTAAAGAACCATTTTGCAGGAATGCCTAGATCTTCAAACATTGTTTTAAGGCCCAATATTCCACCGAGACGAGTATTGTAGTATTCATTGTAGCAGCAATGAGTGAACTTGTAGAACATCGATCTATATACCGGCAGGAATAAGGAGTTTTCTGCACCACCAAAGATAGTTTGAGTGGTTTCATTGATACGCTTGATAACTTCAATACCCTTTGCTCTCACTTCTTTGTCATAGAAGCTCAAAGCATAATTAAGAGCATTCAAAAATGCAGTTTCTGAGATATATGCCTTTCCTTCGTTGTCCTTTACAGAAAATGGTCTTTCCTTCTTGACACGTTCAACAACAGAGGTACCCAAGTAAAGCAAAGTAAAATGTGTAGAAATGCCATCTATTAAGGCACTGGCTTCATCCTTAATTTCTGGAATCAGGATAGCGAAGAACAAAGTTTCCAACAATCTAGAAAATAATTTTTGTTGGCGATCTAACTTTGCAACGTCTTTGATGTTAGAACTGTCCAAGTCCACTTCTTCAAGTTTATCTGCCTTCAAGAATTGTACGCTTTCATTGACATATTGTGGGAAATCGGCTGGAATTGGAGTAGTATCAACAAACAACTTAAAAATGGCCAGCAAGTATTTGAATGAGCTGATACGATAATGAACCTTAATTCTTGGATCTTCCAAGAGCTTGATTGCAGACAATATACCGGGGGTAATCAGCACAGGGACTTCTCCGTTCAATCCATGAATCGAGAAAAGTGCATTAATTTCTTGATCTAATTCAGATTCAGTGGCCAAATCATTGCATGGCTTGAAATGCTTGTGGTTTCTACCTCCTAACTTACCTAAAATACGGATGGCAGTGTGCGAGTGTTGATGGTGGTATGGAACGGGCTTCAAATGCTTCCAAAGAGCATTCATGATTTCATCGATGACAGGTTCAATCATTGGATCAAAGTACTCGGCTGTCAAGTTATCCACGCACAACTCAAATGTACGCAAACCTTGGCTAACTAATTCTTGAGAACCATTAAGTGCGTGGACCAAAGGTCTAGTTAAAAAGTTAAGGTGTGGCACTAAAACTGAAAGTCTAACTGGAACAGTCAAGCAAAGTTCAACATATATGTCTCTCTCATAAGGTCTGCTGGCATTCGAAATCATGCGGTTCAAATTCTCAAGTAGCACAGGCAAAATTGGCATGATTTCTTTGTACAAGTTTTCAAACCTACCTCCTGAGATTGACCTGAACAAGATCCTAACCAAGTATGAGTACACAATAGGCTCTTCTGATTTTGTTGCTAAGTTCAACAGCTCTAATATCAAGTGATTAAGATGAGGTAATATAACACTTTCGTTGGCAGTGGGGAATAAGTTTACACTCATGAAGCACAACTTGAACAACCTGATCAAAATATTAGTCTTGATGATGTCAGCCTTGCCTAATTCTTCCAAGTTGGATCTCAAGAAAGAAATCAAGACTGAAGAAAAGTTGGTTGATGTAACTTCAGAAGCCAAGAAGAATTGAGGCAAGTGCAAAAGAGCGGCATTGTCCAACATAGCGTCAAACATCATTGGCAATTCTCCAGTAACTATTTCATTAAATGATGCAGGGTCGATGTGAATAAATATAGTCGCAAATATCTCCATCAAATCCTTTTCTTCCTTGGAAGATGTGATTGGAAGTGATGGACCTCCTGTCAGGAAGTCAAAAGGCTTTGGTGTGACCTTATTACGTGATTTAAAAAATCTGAGACACGAAATACCACCTCTGAATAGAGCACGCAAAATGTTAACTTCTTCATAAGAAATAATATGCGCAGAATCATTCCACTTATCATAATTAACAGGTGGATTCTCTGAGTCCAGCGGAGTTGGTTGTGGAGGAGCGGCTGGGTTACAGTTCTTTAAGCCAAAAATCACTGACTTGAGGAAGGTCATAAGAGTTCTGAACAAGTACCTTGCGTCTTTAAGTAAGTCTGAATTTCCGCTCTGTTGTGCTGCAATTGGAGAGAACTGGTGGATATTGAAGATATCAATAAAATCATCGCCCACTTCCATAGTTTCTTGTTCCTCCTCGGGTTCTTCTATAACTTTTTCGTCCTCTTTCATGTTGGAGTATCTCTCGATAGCCTTACGAGATTCGCCCTCCTTTTTCTTTCTTGACTCTTCAAACTCGTTATGTTGAGCGATTATGTAGTTGTACTTTCTGTTTAAGCTCTCAAATCTCTTGGCATAGGCGTCTATTATTATCATGAAAAGTTGTCTACCCTCCACTTTATTTGGTAACTTCATGATTCTTTCTACCAAGTTGAGTAACAATTTTGCACTCATGATTTGGACAGTGAGTGCAAGCAGGTCATCTTTCAATAAATCACAGTAGATCAATACGGTAGACCAGATTTGCTTTGGAGTCAATTCGTTTCTAACGTTGTGGATAAAGTCGGCTACAGTGGAGTATGCCAAAGGTCTTAACGTCTCGAATGCAGTTAGTCCATCTCCAATTAAGATCTTTTCATCAAACAAAAGCTCGATCTTGCTAATGAATTGACTTCTAAATGGTGTCAGGAGGATGTGCCTAGTAGCATGTAAAAGCTCCTTACGAGCAACACTCAATTCGCCCGGACAGTCTTTGAGAAGTCTTATGATCACATCGGGAACCACCTTCAGCTGTTCCGTACTCAAATGCTGAGTAGCGTAACCACGAATAAACACGTACGCTAAGAAGGAAGCGGCTTTAACTTGGCCGACTATGAAATCATGATAAGCAGAACGGTTGTTCACTTGGGTCACTTCGAGTTGTAGTATCGATAAAATCTTAGGTAAGAACATTGGCAACGAAGATGCCACCAATTGCTTGTAAGTGGAGTAGAGCAGCACCATAGTGATCGGGCATTCGGCAAGAGACTTGAAGGAGAACATTGCACGTTGAAGTTTTCTCGGCATGTTTTCTTCAAGCTCGTCTCTTGGCTCAGGCTGTTCTTCGTTACCATCAAAAATGTCCGAGATTGTTTGAGGCATGTTGTCGTAGATCTGACTAATTATCTCCACAAATGGCTGTACCTTGTCATTTAATTTTGTTTTGTAAGCTTTGTGCAAGCTGGTAATGATTTTCATACACAAGACACCGTTGTCTTCGTTTTCATCCACCAAGATACGAGTTAACGCATCTAGAATCTCCTCGCTAAATGGTTGAAACGTCTCGTTCATAATGGATCGGTGGATGATCTCTAGGATAATGTTGCGTAACTTATGTTCCGGTGATTGAGTTGTAAACAGGATGGGAACCAGGTCCAAGTACTTGATGAAAATAGGCACCAAGTTCTTGAGAAAATATTCGTACTCAACAGCTCCATTAAACGTCTCAATCATGTCTAGAAGCTCAGAAAGAACCGCATGGGCAGTTCGGTAGTCCGCTGTATCGCTGAGGCGCGAGACAAACGTGTCCAACTGCGCTGTATATGACATGGTTGGTTTTGGAAAATTATTGGGGATTCAAATGTTTTTAAAGATTTGAGGAAGCGTGATATACGCGTGATTTTCACGTGTGCGACGCGAAAAATTTCTATTTGCTGCATTCGAAACACATATGACGCTAGGTAGTCATACAGCTGTGTTCGTCACGTTGCTACTTAAAATGAGGTAGGTAGCATTGTACCTAGTAATATCTACTTTGTTTATTTTTATATTTTATGCTCGTTATGGGACTAGGTACTGTTTTCGAGCCAACTGAAAGTCAAGGGCCATATTTAATATTATTTGCGAAAAGGCTGCAAAAAATGTATGAATTGCAGAAATGTTCCACAATCTTCAATTGTCTCTGATCGGACAATTCTACTCTGGGTTGTTGAAGCTCACTTCTCCAAATCATCTCCTTCGTTGCTCTTAATCTTTATACCCTCTCGCATCTGTACAATTGTTGTATATGCTGTTCCAATAGTAACAATGAGCAAGAAACTGAATGAAGTCCACGTCATAGCCTTTGCTCTCCCACCGACACCAACATTGACCATCCTCATCAGGGAAGGAGGAATCATTTCGTGAGCTGTGTCAACAGCTTCACTCTGAAGCATCGAACCTAACCCCCAGAGCAATGTGTTTGCGCAATTTAAGACAAAGCTGACACGAATTGCTCCTACTTTCCCTGGCACTGCAGGGATACTTGAGTAACCTAAAATAACAAACAGAATCATAGACACTATAATCAGGGCCATTAGGAGTCTTGGATGACAAATTGTCGCAAATGCCTCAACTAAATCCAACAAGTTTAGCAGCTCACCATTTGGGAGGGACAACCTCGTAAATTCCGAAATGGTCGCAGCTTGTGCATACGACGAGCAAGTTAAGTTTGAATTAATGTCAATGCACACACTCAAATATCCTGCTGAAATGATGGCCGATTCTAGTTTGGTATTTAACAGGCTAGAATTGAAATTAATTTCGTGGCTGACAACGGCGCTGGAGGTATCGTTGAAGGAAAACCTGCTGAGGTACACTGAAGAATATGTCTCTGAAGTGTCGATGCATCCTAATAGCAAGAATGCCTGTATAACAACCGAAATAAATAGGAATATTACAACTGCAAACTTGATTGAGTATCTGGGGATGATTCCAAACATGACTTATTAACTGGGACCATTTCGCTGCATAAAGGTTGTTTAAATAGTGCAAGTAGAAACATGAAACTAGGCTCCTACAAATTGTTTCAAGGGAGTGAAGTCTTGTTTGCATTGTGTCAAGGCGTATATAGTATCGTCATAATTACAATAAATCAGGTATTCCTGATTCCGATCAGCTACATATAGCCTTCAAAGTTGTTTGATTGCCATCACTCCTTGGTTATGATATGCTGTATCAAGGACGCCCTGTTCTGCGGACTTGAAGTTCACATCCAAAATGTGGAGATTGAGAACAATCCACATCACCATGGGTGTGTATACTAGACTTGCAATTGAAGGACAGCTTTACACGGATACTACCCAACTCCTCCAAAAGACTGCTCGCAAAGGGCGACTCGATCACGTCCTTCGCAACCTTAGGCTGCAAAATTTTCAAACTGGATCATGCAAGTACCTGCATTTGCTACACTTCAGTATTATACATTTCTAAAACAATTTACTTACAACTCCTCTGACACCCAAATATACGAGTCTGGTTGCCAAAATACTCAAGCCAAATGGAATGAAAACAGGCAATACCTCCAACTTATTACGTAAACCAAATCTTCCAACGACGGACTTTGCACCAGGAAAAGCACCGTTTTTGTAAAAGCTTTTCATCAAGGCATCCTTTTCTAGCCACACGTTAAACAACCACTTTTCAAAGCGATCCAAATCTTCCTTTGCAGCATCATCAATATCAGCCACATCCGGACCAAGAGGAATATCCTTAATATTATACCCTCTAATGTAGTAGTTGATTCTTTCTGGTCCTTTGCCCCAGAGGAATTGATTCTTCAATGAGAAGATATCTTCTCCGAATTCTTCAGGTTTAACTCCGGAGTAGGCCGCGGTGAAGTCATAGACAACCTCAATACTGTTCCTCAACTTGTGTAAAGTCAAAAACAACCCACGGACTCTAGGTAACAAACAATGCTCGATAGGCGTATAGGAATTTTTTTGGCAGTACTCCAACAGCTTGGCCCTCGTTCTGAACGAAGGAACAGTACCCTCAGGAAATATTATTATTTGGTAAGGCCAAATCTGGTTCTTGTTCACTCCTTTTGGCCACTCAACGGTGCCTTCGAATTTGGTGTTGGCACTTGCCACATGCAGCACTCCGTTTGCAGGACCGACACCTCTTCCGTTCGCATCTATCTTCAACAACTGGTTGGTCCATATTTTCTTGTCTGTTTCCCATCTTCTGGAGAGGAACATGAAATCAAACTTCTTCATCCCGTATCCAAGAATTGGGATTTTGGACATATCTTTAAGAACTATGTGGATAGAATTGGACAATTTTGCGGTGTAGGTGATCCACCAGAGGAACAACCAGTCTGTGTAAATCTGGTGGTTCAGCATGATCACCGCATTCGGGAGCAATTGGGAGTATATGACTTCGCCATCCACCTTGAACGAGGTGTTTGGAGGTAATTCGTCCCACGATATCGACACTTCTGATGGACTGAGCCATGACAATACAAAGGTGACCAAGACGATGAACTGCGTTCTAGTGTAGTTCACAAGCGCTTGGTAATTTGGAACATTGAGGAAAAAGCTGCAGACGTAGTGGACACTAGTGATGCAGACACACCCAATTGCAAACGCTATTAAGAGTGGAATGCTTTGAAGGAGTATAGGAATAGACATGATTTGCCTCCATGTATTTTTGGCGCGCCGCAATCCTTCTTTTGGCTGGCAAAACGGACGGGAGCACATCTTTTTAAGTACGGCAAAATAAGGTTTACGAGAACGCTAGAATTGGAGGCGCTAAGACAAGGTTTAAGAACAACTGAGTTGGGTATCGGAGATGCGTAGTTTGAATAAAATAGTAGTGCTATTCTGATAGATATATCACTGGTGCGCGGGTCGATTTACTGTGTGTCGGCACTCGGTGATAATGTATGGCCCGGTGCGAGTCCGTTGATAGCGCATGCATTAACATTGCTGGCTTGCCTGGTAGTATGTTTGATTCTGTCTCAGGGTTGTCCGGAGAGGTTGAGGTGGGGGGCACGTGAGAGAATAATTGAATGAGGGGTTAAGATTTACAATTCTTCATTTCACTCAACTGTTTTGAGGTCATCACACCTTCCGCTTCTTTCGGTAGCTCGTGCGATGAATGTGAAATCTGTTCTGCATGTGTCTGCGCAACTGGTAGCGCACCTGCTCTTCTACATGTGGAATCATGACGTAGGCTCGCAACAGTTTCAACGTCTGAACGATCTACTTGATCCGAGCTGACCTAGGACCACACAGCTTGAAAAGAAAAGCCATACCCCTCTACTTGGTGTGTGTGAATTTTGTGATAATACTTGAAGTTCGTTCACGACACCACCAAATGAAGGTGCATGTGGACTAAGGTTAGAGAAACCGCTCTCCGCCAACGATGATAATAACCGCAAAGCAATCAGGAGGAGCTCTGCACCCTCTTAGGCTCTGGAAATGGCACCCTTTGGACCGTGATTGCTTTTGGGCCTGACAACAGAGTGTTAATAACCAGATTTAAGCATTCCAGCCTCATAAAGAGCTCGATCGCAAATAAACACACTCCTCTTTGGGCCGTATAGAATTTCCTAAATCACATCTCACTAGCCACATCAGTTCGGGGCATTTAGCACAAAACACTGTTTGCACCCAATGATATATTGTTCAAGTGCCCTAGACCATTTTTAAGCTTTCAGATACCTTAGCTGTATTAATAGTAGATTTGTAGAGTTCTTAATCTGCTGGAGTGGATCAAATCTTTTTGAGCAGGTTTTGCGCAATGCCGGTTACACGAAACTATTGTGTCTGCGTCAACTCACTGAATGTTTTTATAATCCCAGTTGACAGCATTACTTTTAACACTCATAGGGCACAACTTTTTTTATTTCAATGACAGCATTTCCGAACTACGGAACCGTTTACTTTTCTCTGGTACCTAAAACACCCCTCTCCTCCACACCGTGCCGTACACCTCTAGATTGTGATGTTTTGTGTACACGCCATTTGTGACCCCGTACCTGTACAGCCCAACAAGCAATGAGGGGACCCGGGATGTTATCTGGGTGGGGAATTAACGTGAGCTCATGTCCTTTCAGATATAATGGTAAAGTGCACTGTCAAGTGACTTCAAGTATAACCCCTGACGCTTGCTGTGTGCGCTGCTGCCATAGCTGCTCCTTGCAGTGTTCATAATTCAACGGTACCTAGGTCCGAGAAATGACTCTTACAAAACCCGTCAAAAGTGCGGCTGATAGCGAGATACACTATTCTACACGCTAATCTTAGTGTCAAATATCAACCTACATAGACACCTCCACAAGCAATCAATATCTTCTACTAATTTGGTTTGGTCAAACTAATCTTCCTCGCAGAGTATTATTCTGTCTTAATCTTCCACTTTCTTTATCTAAGCCCTAGTGTTGCATCATCTAGAATTGGAAATTATAAATTCGCTGCGGGCCCATACTTCAATTCAACGCTCCCAATCTCAACTTATATAAAAGAAGCACAATCCCGCTAAGTAACACATTAGTCAAAAAAAAAAAAAAACGCCCAATGACTGAAGAAAAGTCGAGCGGAGAGTCCGACAGGAATCCCGAAGTACTAGCTTATGACCCTCATGATACTCCCATCAACGATTTAGAATCCTCGATAGCCTCGTTAGAGTCTTCGGAAGCAAATCACTCTGTGCACCAGATTGAAGGTATCCAGGATGACACATCTCCACTTGACATTGGAGCTAAAACCACCTCGCGGAGAAGCTCTGTCTACTCTACTATAGTGCCTCGCTCCAAGAGAAGAGGTCTCTTCAGCTACTTGGTGTTGATCCCCGAGTATGAAGACGCACGTGACTATTCGTTTTCCAACAAGTACGTCATTGTCGGAATTATTGCATTTGCGCTGATCACTGGTCCTATGGGGTCCTCGATCATCTTGCCGGCCTTGGCTGATATAGAAAAGAACTTGTCAACCTCGGCGGGAACTGTCAATGTTTGCGTGGGTGTGTATCTTTTGCTGTTGGGGATTTTCCCTTTGTGGTGGTCTGCATTGAGCGAGTTGTATGGAAGAAGGACCATTTACTTTATCTCTTTCGTTCTTTTCTTTGCTTTCCTGGTGGGGACAGCAGTTTCGCCACTGATTGGGGCACTTATTGCTTTGAGAATCTTCCAGGGTGGGTGCTCTGCTTCGGTGCAAGCTTTGGGTGCGGGCACAATCGCGGACTTGTTCAAGCCCGAAGAAAGAGGAACTGCAATGGGTTACTACTATCTTGGTCCCTTGTGTGGACCGTTTTTGGCACCAATATTGGGTGGTGTGGTTGCCCAGGTCTGGGGTTGGAGGGCCACTCAGTGGTTGTTGGTCATCTTCTCGGGTATTAACGTCTTGTCCATCACGTTTTTGTTGCCCGAAACTCTTCGTAAGAAAGATAACTTGACTGCAATTAGAGAAATGCTTCTCCAACAACAACAGGAACACCAGCAGCACAAGAAGGAGTTGACCTCGCAGGATTTGGACAGAATTGCGACAAACCTTTCCAGGAGAGAGCTGATACAGGAGTTGGAAGAGGAGCTTATAATGGATCCTGTGATGCCCGAATTGAGCAGACTACCAACAAACCGGTCTTCCTACTCGAGAAGAGTTGTGGAGGAAATTGTAACCGAAGAGATCAGAAAATCTTTGCTGCAACAGACGCAAATGCAACCTCAGTCAACATGGGCCCACACCAAGGAGATTTTGTACAAGACAATTGTGCGTCCAACCAGGGCCGTCGTATTGCTCTCTCACCCTCCAATATTGTTGGTTGTCATATATTCGGCCATTTGCTTTGGTGCAATCTACTTCTTCAACATTACTATCTCATATGAGTATTCAAGAAAACCCTATCATTTCAAGTCAATTATTGTGGGGTTATTGTATATTCCCAACTCGATTACATATATTATAGCGCTGATGATTGGTGGTCGTTGGAATGACCGCTTGATTAGAAGATATGCAGATACACATGACGGTGAGATTCTTCCTGAAGCTAGAATATCGTGGAATATTGTGTTGGCGGTTGGCTGCTACATGCCTGCTTGTTTAATTTTCGGCTGGACTATCAAATACGGGGAATTTTGGTTGGTGCCTTTGATTGGGACCGCATTTTGTGGGTTTGCGCTGATGTTGGTTATTGGTGCAACCACAACGTATCTCGTGGATTCATTGCCTGGAAAGGGTGCAACTGGAATAGCTTTGAACAACTTGTGCAGACAACTTGTCGCTGCAGTTGCCACCTTTGTTAACGAGCCTTTGCTTCGCGCAATTGGCCCAGGAATCTTGTTTTCCATCATTGCTGGAGCCATTTTAATTGGTTCGGGCTTTCTTATTTTATTAAAAAAGAGGGGTGAGTACTATAGAGAGAATTATGATTTACTCGCACTTTACGATAAGCTTTAGCATTAACATACACGTCATTAGATATAGATTGTAGCGTACAAGACTAACATCTCAGTAGCTAGGATTCCCCAAAAGTGAATAGTAGACCTTTGTGCGCTGAGTTTATCAGGTTTCCGAGTTGGCAATTAAACACAAGTTTTCCTCACAGAGCCCTATGCCAACATCTAATTTTCAAGTACCAGGGTATACCATCTAGGAGGAAATCAACTGAGTCCTGTTGGACCGCTTCCATGTCCGATCTACGAATTTTTAAAAGATTCGGATCTGCTTTCCGAGTGAAGTGCTCAAGGATTTATGCACCCCAGCTTTGGCAGTTCTTTGCTAACTACGCCGTATACTTTCAAAGCCCCCCAGCAGCAGGAAGCACAGCATTTGCGCTCAAGTGTGAACTCAGTATTCCATGCATACTAGGTCAACTTTATCTACCTTAACAGACATACATCACTAGTCACATTTGTTCAGTCTATTGTTTGGTCTTTCTCATGGACAATACTTCTTCGAACACAAAATCCACGTTTACTCCTTCTTCTTTCAATTGTTCCAACACAGGACTAATGGCATCTAAAAACTCTTCGTAGAGTTTCTCATCCTTAACCTTCAAGATGTGGGTCTCGGTGTCGGGATTGGTACCAACAGAAATAAGAATTGTACCATATAAGTGCTTCTTCATTTGAGCAACCAACTTGGTAGTTTCATCCACACACCATTTGATCAAACCCGAGGAATCCACGCTAGCTTCTCTGTTTTGACGCATAATAGTCCTTATTCTTGAGTTGTACACCTTGACAGCCCTCTTGATAATGGAAACGTTAATGACGACCAAGTTGGCCAAATAGTTCACAACGTCAATCTTGGTAGAACCTTGAATCCCTGCAATTAAACGTGTAACGGTCAACGACAAATGGCTCGACATAGCGTTCAAGTACGCAGAAACACCCTTTTCGAGCTGGTTGAAGTTCTCAAAGTATATTATAATCTCTTCGATTTGATCATCAGTAAGTCTGGCGATGTTGTGCTGCAAATCGAAAACCAAACCTTGCTGCACCTTGTTCTTTCTGTTCAAGATCTTCATTTTAATGACATCTATAAGAAGTTTGATTTCTTCTGCTGAGCTCTGCTGAGGCGGATGGGAAGAAATAGCACCCTCAACGTTTCGTAACTTCCCTTCAATGTGTCCAACAAGCCCCACTGCTTGTTGGTAGTCATTGTGTGCAATACTGACGTCAACGTCGTCCAACTTGTCCTCCAATCCTTTAAGTTCATTGAAAAAGTGGCCCTTGCTTTCAGCAGTCAACCTTTGTTTACCAAAATCGGCAGATCTATTTCTTGAGTGAACTCTTGCAGAGATATCCTGAAGGACTCCGTCACCCGCCTTAAATGATCCACTAAGTCTCTTTTTACCGGTATCATCGATATTATCAACAATCACCGAATTCCTGTAGGATTCTCTCAATTTTCTCTTTTCCTCCTTCGACGAATCTCCCTGTGTGTTGGTAGATACTGTTGATTCACGGGCGTTTTGCAAACGTTCTTGCTGTAACAATTCATTTCTACCCTTCTTGTAGGCATCGGTTA
The DNA here is from genome assembly GCA_030556895.1 of Kodamaea jinghongensis. Taxonomy (NCBI): domain Eukaryota; kingdom Fungi; phylum Ascomycota; class Pichiomycetes; order Serinales; family Debaryomycetaceae; genus Kodamaea; species Kodamaea jinghongensis. The sequence continues at coordinate 86,515 of JAKTUX010000032.1, read as the reverse complement.
TCTTTCTGAAATGATCAAATCTGTCAGTTTGATATACATAACTTAAAGACTTGAATTTTACGTTAATCAAGTAAGTTCCGGATTTACCACCATTTGCGGCCCGCAGTTGCGGAGCTTCAATTTGAGTCAATTCGACCTGGCTCATGGGCCAACACTGCACGGCTTGAAGTCTTGACTTGTTGTTCAGTTCATTTGAGATCTTCTTAGTTGCCATTAATACCAAATCGTTCAAAATAAATAAATGTGTCGGCTTTACTGGTTTCCATGTACCAACATTGATTTCTTGCCAACGACCACTTTCGGCGAGAACATGGCGGCCTGGCAAAGGTTGGATAAACTTAGATGCACCCTCAACATGTTTGAATAACGATTGTAATTCTGAAGCCCACATTTTCTCGAGCACAATGATGGACGATCTGTCCTTTCTCTTGCCAAGGGTCACCTTTGGGTTCCTCAGGGTTTCGACTTGGTTTTCCAAATCAATTCTACGCTGAGCACTCTCCTTGAAGTCATCCAACACCTCGTACAATTCTTTTGTCAGAACACGTAATGTCATCAATTCGTCTTGTACCTCCTTCAAGTCCTGGGTCAATTGAAGAACATATTTTTGGTTCTGGTTGATGTTACTTTTAATGTCCTTTGTAATAAGTCCTTTTTGCTTCACTAAGAGATTGTAGTAGTCGTCGATTTGAGCTGCTGATCCATTGGCTAGATCTTGGAAGATCTTGGCCTCAATTCTCAGGTATTCGTCTTGTGGTTCCCCAATCAGTTCTGGCTGCAGTCCATTGACTCCTGTTCTATAAATGTTACCAGGAACTGGGGGAAGATTCGATGCATCAAACCCCGGTGGTCCACCTGCCAGTGAAAATGATCTTCCATGAGTACGTGCTGCTGCCGATTGGTGGATACTCATACGCCTGGACTTCCTACTGGTTGTGGAGACTGCGGACGATTGGACTGCCGCAGGTGGCATATTGAGTGCAAAATCCCCGTACGGATTATCAACACTGGTGTTGGCATTTGCATATGGATTGGCCGCCTTGGATTGAGCGTGCAGCCAGGGGGCACGGCTCTGACGGTGACTTTTCTTGTAGTCCATGTTGTTGATTTTTTAGAGCGACAGCAAATCGTTAAAAGTCACCATTAGCGAGAATGAACATTATAGATTGACTTTGCCTGCTACGCGCAAGAAACGAGTCGACTATAGAAGGAGGTAAGTTGAGCAGAGTATGCATTACAGTGGGATACCGAAGAGTGATTCAAAGTACTCAAGTTTTGTCTGGGCATTAGGTTAAATGAAACACCTCTTTGTTGGTAAGTGCGTTAGAACTGTTACCCTTGTGGAATGTTGGAGAAACCGCTCAATATCAGAATATCTACATTTCTTGAGCTTTCATGTCCATGCTGATGATGCAAATAGATTCATTGCGGGTCTTAATATGCAACTCCAATGCTACATTAGCTCCAGTCGGAATATGAAACGTCTAACCGAGCATTCTAAAACGCGATAACGAGTCAACGTATGTCAATCACGCCAATACCAAGTCGAATAAACAAGCAAGGCACGCAGTCATTCACATGGAGTCTCCTCTATTCTGAACCTGGTAGTACTTCCTGCGCTGTTTAACTGACTTAGTTCAGCTATCAAAATGTCTAGTGCAGTTTCGTGGTTTATAAGCATCTCCACGTTCACCAAACCCAAGTAACTCCCAGAAATATCGAATTTCATTCATCCATCGACTATTCTAAGTTCGTAGCACAACATAACCCGGACGTAGATGACCTAGAAAGATTGGGCAGATTGTAGGCTAACTGCGATTGTTTGTTTCTTCGCTTCTTCTTCGTTTTTTCATTTTTAAATAAAAAAAACAAACATGTCATTAACCAGCACCGAACTCAACTATTTGGTGTGGCGGTATCTCCAAGAGTCTGGGTTCGACTTGGCTGCATTTGCATTAGATAAGCATCTGCAATGTCTGCTGTACGAACATGACGACAACAAGTCCATCATACAACGCATAGAACCTGGATGTTTAATTAACTTAGTGCAAAGAGGTATATTGTACTCAATGACCGAGGAGAATGCCAAGAGCAACAAGGAGTCTTCTGTATCATTATTCAAGTCCTTATTACAGGATGAAGTGGAAAAGCAGACAGAACAACCATCTTTAACGTTGAAGAGTGAGGTGGATGTTGAAATGGAAGAGCCTGCAGAAGAAACAAAGACACATCTTAATGGTCAACACCAGATACAAGAACACGCCGAAGAAGAAGTTATAGAGGAAGACTTTACAACGAGGATTATAGAACCAAGTATTAAGTTTGATGAAAGTGTTGTGTGTGACTGGAACCCGTTAATCCAAGTGTTTGCCTACGGTAAAAATGACTCAACCGCAGTAATCAATGCAATCAGCGGAGACTCCATAGCAGAGTCGGTGGTCTTGAACCATCCGTCCGCCTTGGGCCTCAAGAACGAAATAAATATTGTGCTGTGGTCTCCTCAAGGAAATTTAATAGTAACAGCTGGATTCAATGGAGAATTGAGAGCCTGGCTGCCCGATGGGAAGTTGAAAAACCTTGCCAATGTCACATCTGTCGAGGAGACAGACGATGAAGTCACTGCATCCGCCAAGTCAGAGTCTAATTTGATAGTTTCCAATCTTGTGTGGAGCTCAAACGGCCAATTCTTGTTACTGATAGATACCCTGTCACAAGTGACACTCTGGGACGGAACAACACTTAGTCTTATAAAACAAATCAGACCTCCTTTTAAGCAAGAACAATGCGCCATAGATGCTTGTTGGTTGGACGACTCCAACTTTGCTGTATCCACCACCAAAAACTCCATCAAAATCTATTCAATCATTCTGGGAAGTCTTGACCTCACTACCATCGGATACTTGAATGGTCACGAAAACCCAATATCACAGCTCAAATTCAATCCTCATTCCAAATTACTTGCATCGTCATCCGATTACGACTACTCAATAAAGGTATGGAGCCGTGGCTCTGCCCAAGAGTCCATGGACTTCAACGTCAAGGGCTCATCTCACAACAAATTCCACTCCCTTCCGATAATAGGCTTGTTTTGGCTAGACCAATTAGATAACCACAGCATTTTGTTGAGTGTTTCGATGGATGGTGTGGTGAATATCTGGAACGCATCGTCTGGTGACTGCATCAAAAGTGCTGAGCTCTTCAAGAATCAAGCAAGCTTTAAATTAGAGAATGACAAACAGTTTGATTCCAACTTGTTGGTATTGACCGCGCTGGTTTCTCCAAATAAGCAATTCCTTGCTGTGAGCGACTCCCTGGGTTCAGTGTCGGTGTGGGGTGTTGGCAAGTATTCTACAAAGTCTCCAAAGGACTTTTTGAAGTGTCTCGGCATATGTGAATACAGTGGACCTAAAGAAAGCGACACGCCTGTGGGCGTTTGCGATTTGAAATGGGACAACACCTCGAAGAATGTGTGTGTTTCCTTTATGGGTCTGCAAAGTTTAATATTCAGCTGGAACACACAAGATGCTAGCTAGAACAGCTTCTGAATACTTGCTCCTATTAACCATTTGAACTACTCTACTGTTAACGAGATAGATATCCGATTCCTTGCTAGGTCTCTATCTTTGTGCTGTCGATTGAAAAAAAATCAAGCAGCTATACGCAAATGCCAGACCAATGCTAAAAAGCAACATCTTGGCTACATCCTTGGATTCCTTTTATTGTATTATATGTATATACTACGTAATATTATTATTAACTTGACTTTTGGCTGGACGTAATTATGACGACTTTGCTTCCTCAGCAGCCTTTTGAGCAGCCATTCTTGCCAACGGACTGGTGGCTGGGAACAAGATATCAGTGTAACATGCAAGAATACCGATAAATGAAAAGACGATTCTCAACAATGGAGGTTGCGATTGGTCTTCTTCCTTGGTTGGGGCTGCGTTGATTGGCTCGTTACACCAAGCTTGGACTGACAAGAACAAAGCCGCCCATGACAACATCTTGTTTCTCATGAACATAGCTGCCATTGGCAATGACAGGACCATGATCCCGGAGGCTTCGTTTCTCTTCTTAGCTGGATAATGCCTGTATGGAATGGCTTTGGCCTGGTTGATCTTGGTGCTCATGGTGGTGGGGGAGTTGGAAAATTAGTTGTCGATAATGCTCGTAAATATTTAGAATGTCGTGCCACACAACAAAAAAGGAGCGACACTTGTGCCACACGGTAACCAGCACAGTCTGGGTCACGGCCATTCCTTCGCAAACTTTTGACAGTTGGGTCGTGATGGGGACATTAGTCCATATTAAAGCTTGGCATGAAGGTGCATGAACAATTTACAGCACAGGTTGTGCATTGGGTTGCTGTTCTTTATTGTGCACGCTTCCCTAATAAGTCTCTTTGTCCATAGAAGTTGCCAACAAGCACTAATATCATATCTATTGTGTATCGTGCAACTTGAGTAGTGTTTTCTGAGTTGGTGCGATCACACAACTTTAATGCTTTCTTCCCTAGTTCTCTCATTACAGAAGCTTCGTTTGGATCAAGAACATTATCGATTCTCATCATAGCACTCCATATCCATTGGGAGAGATTGGAGTTTGCTGACACACTCAACCATCGTGAAAAGTATACCACTAGCTTAAATACTGTAGGTCTGTCTAACTGGTGAATGAAATAGGACAATGGTGGGGGTTTGTTATCAAAAACGTACTTCTTCCACTTCGGTGCAGAGTCGAACTCTTCTATGTCACAATGGATCGGAGCAGGAGGGTTCGAAGTCAATTCGGCCTTAAGTCTCTTAAAGTTTTCCAAAACTTCGCTCGACCACCTCATATACTTGGTGTCTTCCTCGGAATCAATCATGCTGGTGTCTTCATGTGGAGCTACTTCTGTAAGACTTACGTCAACGTCGCCTTCATCTCCGACCCTATCCACGTAGTACACACCTTTGGCTTCTTCCCGAACTCTATTCAAATAATTAAATACCTCCCCCGTTCCTTCGACAACAAATGCTCGTTTTTGTCCAAATACTTCGTCTGTCTCCTCTTCCCTTTCTCGCTTCATACTTGATTTTCGCAAATATATTGAGGTGGTGGGTTATAAAAGGGATAATGATAAGACAATATCGACGCTTTCAGAAAGTACCTTTAGTGTAAGAAATGTATATTTGCTTTAATATGAAGTGACAGGACTAAGCCTTACGGTGAGTGCTAAGGTTGTGTCGACGGCCTTCGTTCCTTAGCGATATTGAGTCTGGCTGCAAAGTATTCGGTAACCGCCATATGCTTTCGTCCCTCTCGATGGGTCTCGTCCACTACATGATCCTTGTAAGGATAGATCGTATCTCTTATAAGCTTGCCTGAAAAAGGCGAGTCAATGCAATACTTTATAATGGAAGCACTGTATACAGCAGAGTGATGACTCAAAATTTGCCATATCCCGTATCTATTAATTACATGACACCTGAGCTAGCTTCCGTAGAGAGAGAGCTATTTTCAAGTTTAATTCGCCCATATACAGTAAAGCACAACTTTGTAGTTGATCAGTTTTGATTGTCGTTGCCACTACACAACAACAAGTTGCAATTAACAAAATTTAAATCACGCGCACAACACACTACTCCTTACTATGGGTCCAAGACTTTCGCTATTAGCGCCGTCAGCGCCCACTGTGGCAATATCCTCCTACATTGATGTGCTAGGGGACTACCAATACATCGAAGTCATCAACAATTCACGATTTCTCAAGACAATTAAGGCACTCGATAAGGTGTCTGGTCAGCTCGTTATTATCAAAGTCTTGATAAAGCCTACCAATCTCAACATACAATTGAAGAAGGTATCGGAATTAGTTGCAAGACAAAGCCAATTGCTAGCGACACATAGCAATTGCTTACCATGGCATAAGGTGATTGAAACAGATCGAGCTGCGTACTTGATACGACAAATGTTGAAATCGAACTCATATGACAGATTGTCTCTTAGACCGTTCCTAGAACCAATTGAAAAGCTGTTCTTAGTGTATCAAATGCTAAAGATAGTAGCTGACTTGCATGAACTAGGCCTCCACCACGGTGACTTAAAATTAGAGAACTTTTTGGTTACTCTGTGGAACTGGTTGATGCTCGCAGACTTCGCTAACGTCACCAAACCGGTTTTCATTCCGGAAGACAATCCGAATCAGTTTTCATTCTATTTTGACACTTCCGAGCGTAGAGTCTGCTACTTGGCGCCGGAAAGATTTTTTAATTCCAAAGAAACGACCAAAGCTGGAACTTTCAATGACGATGGAACCCACAACGGTAAAGATTTGGTCACAGACGAGATGGATATGTTCAGTTTGGGTTGTGTAATTGCTGAGTTATATTCAGACGGGGAGCCTACTTTCACTCTATCACAGCTATTTAAATTTGTTAGAAACGAATTCATTCCTGATTTATCAAACATCCAAGATCAACATATGAAAGCCTTGGTTAAAGAATTGATACAATATGAACCACAAAAGCGGTCATCAGCTTCTGATCTCTTAAAAAGATACGAAGGGAAGTGTTTTCCAAAGTACTTCAAAGACTTGTATTCCTTTATGTCCAAGTTGAATTCGTCTGCAAGTTCTCCAGATGAAAAGGTGACCAAAATTTACGCGAACTTTGATAGTATCCGCAAGTGGTTTGGTTACAAGTACGATTCTACCAACAGTGAAGTACTGGGAGGACATTTATTATTGAACCTTCCTGGTTTAAGCCGCGATTATTTGATTCAGCCAGGTCTACTGTCTCCAGATCAAGAAGCACTTTTGATGTTAGGCACAACATTCCAACTCATGAAGAGCGCTCGCCACGTTGAATCTAAGCTAAAGGCATGTCAAATAGTTCTAGGGCTCTCCGAAAGGATCAGTGACGCTAACAAGTTGGACAGATCGCTTCCGTATTTGTGCTTGCTCTTGAATGAAAAGAACGGAAGTAAGGTGGTGAGTATGTCTTTAAAAGTTATCACCACTTTGTTGTCTACATGTGAGCAAATCACTCCGATTAATGTACTATTATTCCCAGAGTATCTCCTTCCAAGGCTCTCTAGCATAACAACCTGGGACACCCATATTTCAGTAACATTGGGACAATGTTTGCCTACGCTTGCACAAGTGCTGAAAAGATTCTGGATGATGTCGAAGACTTCAGACCTTAATTTCTTTAATCTGAAAGAACAATTAGAATCCCAATTTGAAAATTTGGCATTTCACCTTTTGACGAGCCCCAGCGCAGAAGTTAAAATAAGTTTGTTGTCAAACATCTTGCCATTATGTGAGTTCTTTGGGGTAGATAAAACCAACGACTTGATTCTTCCCCACTTAATCACCTACCTTAACGACTCGAATTTTCAGTTAAGACTTGCATTTTTAAACTCGATACTAGAAATAGGGCCATATGTTGGGGTTTTGTTATTTGAACAATATGTTTTACCATTACTTATTCAAACTTTGGCGGATCTGGAACAGTTTGTGGTTGTCAAAGTCTTAGAAATTTTTACTACGTTTGTCAGAAGTAGGGTTATCAATCCAAAGTTTAACACCTTAGAAATATATAGGGAGCTCATTGCCAACTCATCGCATTTATTTCTTCACCCAAACGAATGGATTCGCCAGAGTGTGATGCTGTTGATAATAGCAATTGCTAATGAATTGGACGACGCGGACCGCTACTGTTTCCTTTACCCGTTGATTAAGCAATTTCTTGCATATGACATTCTGGTTTTGGACTGGAACCTGTTGTATCCATGTGTCTATCCTAGCTTGACAAGACAGGTCTACGAGGTGGCTATTTCTTGGTGCAAGAGTTCGACCAACTCCCTTTTCTGGCAAGAAGGGAACCTCGCGAACTACCGGTCCAAAATGGTTTTGGGGAAGAGCGTTTACTTACCAAGAAGCGAAGCCACGCTAAATAAGAGACAGTTTCCACTATCATTGGAAGACAAACAGTGGCTTGTCAAACTAAAGTCTGTTGGATTAGAGGACAAGGACTTGTGGAAAGTATTTGTTTTGCGGAGCCAGATTTTCGAAGTCAGCAAAGCGAAATCTATTCAGGAAATAGACCAAGCCAACTTTAATGTCATGCCGAGAAACATCTTTTTTGATATTTATTACAAGTCGGAACCACTTGTGCTGGGCTCTAAGGAGCTGAATATTGAGCTGGTTGACTCGGTTTCCTTACACGATTTTGGGGGAGCAAGCACGCTAATTCTCCCCAGTTTGAACAAATTCAAGGCAAGCATCCAAACTACGGAAGCCAATGTGTTTGGTGAAAACCACTCGTCTGCGCCCAACCAAGGCCCGTCGGATGCAAATGGATATAAGGTCTTCAGTGTGAATAACTCCAAGATTATCACTGTAACAATGAAGCACAACTACACTAGACACAACCCTTACATCACCAATTTCCTTAATAATGTTGAATTCGAACCCACCTTGGACGACTTTGGAGAGTTCGGCCTGGTGTCAACATCACGTAACCCCGGTATCTGGCAGCCACAGGGTGTGTTGGTTGCCAAAATAGACGCAAAAGCTGATAACGGGGGCCACGGGGAAATTGACGGGATCAATTGCATCCTGGTGGGCCCCACATCCGAGATCTTTGTGACTGGCTCAGACAAGGGCCACGTCAAGGTGTGGGATACGTTTAAGATGGAAAAGGCTGCAACTATCAAGAACTCTAGTGCTTCTGTGCTGTTGGGGTCAATGGTGCTCTCGATCCAGTTTGTTCCCAACAGGTTCTGCTTTGTAGTGACGACGGCAGACTCCAAGATCAGGATCTTTAAGATTGACGTGACTCGGGCAAAGAATAAGCGAATCAAGTTCTCCAAGTTGACCAAGATCAGAGAACACACGCTGGAAGATGGGCATATAATCAAGTGCGATTTCGCTAATAACCACTTGATCGGGATCACAAGCCAGTCTAAGATAGTGATGTACGATATCATCAAGATGACACAGATAAGCAGCATGCAGAACCCGGTGGTGCATGGCATTCCAACAACCTTCTATGTTGGCGAAAAGAGCTCGTGGATCTTGGTTGGAACGTCCCTAGGCGTGCTATGCCTCTGGGACACACGGTTCAAGTTATTGATCAAGTCTTTCAGAGTCCTGTTGAATGGCAGCATCGAGGGGTTCCCCATTAGGCAGTTGGAACCACTTCCTAAGGAGTACTTAGGGCAGTCTGGTTTTGCTATGATTGGAGGAAGTGGCAAGTGCGACGTGACGGTATGGGAGGTTCCTTCGTTCGAATGCAAACAGGTGTTGTCTGCGTATACCCCGGAACCGTTTGTAGAGCACTACCAGTTGGTGGAGACCAACGAATTTGACTTAGAAATGAGTCTCCATCAACTCACCCTCAACTTCGAACCTGCTTACAACTTTTTGGAAGACGAATACAATCCCGTAGACAAGTCTTTCACGGTGTTGCGGTTCTTGGGAGGGCAGTTCTTGACGGCCACTTGGGACCGAAGGTTAGTCTTGTGGAACACTTCAGACGCACCGCTGTCGGTGTCGCTCAACTCCCAGTACTACACTGAATTTGTCACAAACGTCTCAAACGGCGTCGCGCTGTACAACGAGGTACAAAGAGACAAGAACGATCCCATCACATTGGCGTACAAGAAAAACGAGTACAAACTTCACGAAGCCGCTCTGTTGCAAGACGAGTCCATTAAGTCCCATCAGGATAAGATTACTGATGCTATAATCACCGTAAGGCCGTTTGAGATGATCATTTCCGTTGACAGGTCCGGTTGCATATATGCGTATAGATGAATTTTAGTGCATGCAGTATCCCAATGTAGTCTCCCAATGTAGCAGCCACTAAACATTACCGGCCGCTGCCCGCTAAATTGTGTCTCTCGTGAGCCACTACATGCGTAATAGTCCAGCTGCCGGTGTGCTTTGCCGCCGTGCTACTTTGGGTCATCCAACGGCCTAATTGCGCTAACATTGTCTTTGTAGCACAAGACCGATCGCTTGGCGCGGCCACCGATCCTTTTTCTCGGACCCCAAACTTTTTTTGCAGAAACCGTTTTTCCTGCAAAGACAATATCTTCCATGCCATTTGACGACGTAAAGGGATTGCAAATTGCCATCGAAGAAGCCAAGAAGGGTAAGTTCTGAGTTATTGAGAGCATAAATATGGAGTGAAAGGTCACAACGGAGCTCAAGATTCCCACGTGGTAGACGTCCTAAGTGGCTGCTCCGTCTTATGCAAGCAACCGTCTCGGAGTGAGTCTTTACTAACATCACCATTTTAGGGTACGCAGAAGGAGGAATTCCGATTGGAGGGGCACTTGTCCATGAAGATGGTACCGTTTACGGACGTGGACACAACATGAGATTCCAAAAATCCTCCGCCATTCTCCACGGGGAAATGTCTACTTTGGAAGATGCGGGGCGCTTGCCTGGCTCCGTCTACAAGAACTGTACCATGTACACCACACTTTCTCCATGTAACATGTGTTCTGGGGCATGTATTCTCTATGGTGTCAAGAGAGTTGTGCTTGGAGAAAACGAAAATTTGCTTGGAGCCGAAGAGTTGTTAAGGTCTCAGGGCGTGGAGGTGGTGAATATGGATAACCAGGAGTGCAAGGACTTGATGAGGAAATTTATAGAGGAGAGACCAGATGACTGGAACGAGGACATTGGAAAGTAGATGCGTGAATGATTAGCATGCGATTATCGAGGGTGTTTCTTGGCTCTATGGATGGTCAACCATACTTGGCTCTATTGATGGTCAACCGCGTGGTCATCCATAGAGCCACCGTACGATGTTTGTGGAGTTGGCCAGCCGTGAGGTTGTTGGACTGTGGTTGACAACCCTCAGGTGGATCCAGAACGCTTGTGGGAAGTCTCTTATGACACGTTAAAGTAGATTACTCGGTGTCATTGCCATACTGCGACCATGTTGACCTCACGGCGGTAACCCTGAGGCACCGTCCTACGTAAAACTTTAGTAATACATGCAATTCTATAATTGAGGACCGGTAGCATTCCAGCTATTGGGAAGGCTCAGCAGCCAGGTCGTCTAACTTTCTTTTCTTTTTCGGTATCACCTCTGGTCCGCGCTTCAACATCTTCACTATCTTCTCATCAAACTCAACGTGGCACGACGGACACTTGCCCGAATCTGGAACAAAACTTAAGATACACAAGCAGACAGAGCACACGTAACCCAACTCAACGCTCTTCCCTGTGATAAAGCAACTTGCTCTGTAGTTGACGTTGGAATTTGTTGGAAGAATGATGTACTGGCGGAGTGAGGGCTCCACCAGGAACGCGGTTCCCAAGACCTGAATCAACCCGCGAGGGTCTTCAATATGCAAATAGATCCCATTGGTAGCATCCAGTGCCTGCTGCAAGAATGAGGAGTCTTTGAACCCTAGCTTTGCCACGTCTATTGAGACCTTCAACTTTTGGGCTGTGAAAATGGAGTTCATCAACGGCACGTACTTGATGTTATCAAAGTCGTTTGGCGATACTACTAGGATTCTGGCTCTAAATGACGTCAAGCTGGTGCTGTTGCTCCCGCTGCCCTTTGAATCCCCCATACTGGAGGCGCTCCCGGACGTGATTGCGGTTGTAGAGTTGATCGCGGACCCCGACGTCGTGACAATCGACTGATCCAACGTCAAGATACGGTTTGTGAATGTAAGCGCCATACTCAATGCTCCAGAGAGCAGTGACTTGTGGTGCGGTTGCGTTTCTTTGGAAAGCTCGTCCAACTCCTGGTTGACAGCCTCCACCACAATCTCGTTCACCGTCCGAAACTGTCTGTACATTTCTCTGTTGACTATCTCCTCATCACTTTCCAATGTGGCATTATCGTCCCCAATGTTACTTTTAAGTGGATTCGGAAAGAGGAACTTTGACCCCTTGGCTGACGTTGTGATGAAACTCACCTGGTTGGAGTTGTTGGACGCCAAATGCATATTCATGAACACGAGAATCGACTTGATGGCATCTTGGATGTGGATTTGATTGCGGATATTGAACCACCCTTGCGGGTCGAGATCAACAATCACATTGAGAAGGGATGGATCATCATTACTTGCTGTAGTCGTCACCTCTGTGAACGCACGCTCCGATATGGCGTCCATCTTCAAGTTGTTTGACTGTAAAAAAATGTGTCGCACATAATCAGACTTGAAGTGCTGCTGCACGACAGGCAACAGAACCAAACTCAGAACAAGCAACACAACCGTAGCCAGAACATGAAACAGCGAACCCAGGAAAGTCAACAGTGTCACCGTCAATCCCCTAGCATAACTGCACTAAAATATTGCTCGATCTACTCGGCTCTACAATTATAGTTCTTATCCCATAACGTGTATAGTTAAGGTGCACTACACAAGTAATATATAAACCCTTTATTATAATACAAAAAAATTAGTTAACCAAAGCGGAGGCAGTAGCGGATTCGTACTTCCAGTTTGGTGGCAAGACAGCGACAGTTCTGTAGTATCTAGCCAATCTGTGGATTCTAGATTCAATCAAAATCAATCTGAACTTGGAGTCCTTGTCCTTTCTGTTTCTTTCCAAGTGCTTTCTGACAGCGACAGCCTTCTTAATCAAGAAGTACAAGTCTTCTGGGATTTCTGGAGCCAAACCGTTGGACTTCAAGACTCTCAAGATCTTGTTACCAGTGACAATCTTGGATTGAGAAACACCGTGGGCATCTCTCAAGACAACACCGATAGCGGATGGAGTCAAACCCTTTCTGGCGTACTTGATGATTTGTTCAACAATTTCGTCAGAAGTCAACTTCAACCAAGCTGGAGCATTTCTAGAGTATGGAGTAGCGGAGGAGGAGATACCTTTACCCTGTAATTTGTTAGTAATGAGTTGTGAAGACGAGAGATGTTTGTCTGGGTGGACATGACTTGGCCAGCAAGAGTTTCAGGCAGTTCCCAAGAACTCAGACGAAAGCCCGAACTGCTTTTCAGGTTGTCCTTGCTCAGCTGATTGTATCAACCTGAAGCATTTGGACATCTCCTGACTAGCTGGAGAATTGTTCTTCAGTAAACGCTTCCCATCGGTGCTTCAGTCAAACAGTACTAAGGTTGTAAAACCATTAGACACTTATTACCACACCGGGCATCCCGCGCATATCGTGTATCACTACTTATTTGAATTCACCTGAAGAGTTGTCTTCAAAGTTCATCTCACAAGTGGTTCACGCAATATGCCCAGAACCCTGGGCGTCGTGTCCCCCATTCAAGCATCAAACCAAGAGCTAACGACCAGTATAGTTTTCAACTGACCACTCTTGGAAAGACCATTGATAATCACATACAGAAGCGTGCATACGAGCCATCTTGACGGATTTTTTTTGTTAGTTGAAAAGTTTTTCAGAGATTCCTGGTCTTTATATACTGTCGCACTCTGGTGCAGCTGTGTGAAAAATTTGTTGGTAGGCGCACGAAAATGCCTTTCCCTAAGTGCGTGCCGAAAATTACACCCAGACCGGAAATTTGCGTTACCCGGATTTTTAATTAGGTCTCTGGTGGTGCCAATTGTGAGCATGTAAATACTCTTCTTCCGTAAATAGAGTCTTTCAAGAATTCGAAGAAAACCGTACTTGGAAGTGTACCCTATTCGAAGAGCGCTCACATGTAAGTTGGTTCTAGACAACTTGTACTCAGTTTATTGTGGTTTCTGATAAGTTATCTCTCGTCTAAGGTGTGCATCAAGCACAAGCGAATGGCAGAGTCAAGAATGAATGTCAGGTACTTGGTTGGATGCACCTTAACATACCATCAAGTAAACCAATCGAGAAGACAGTATCAATATACTCCCTTGGATATCCATTTGGCAGTCCTTTTACTGTGGTTTTGTGCTGAATTGTAGTGTCAGTATATACTGCAGTCCAAGGCTGCGAACGCATCAGGGCAATGCCCCACAAAAGAACAACCACATCTTATAGGTTACAAAGATTTACAGAGCAAGTATGTATCGTTAAATCTCAACGGTCAACGGCGACGCTTGTGTTTACCTTCCCTTTTCACCTAACGGTCTATGACCTGTCGGCTCTGTGTGAAATTTCATTTCAGATTCTGTTTATATTTCCAGATTTGGGACAAAAATTAGAAATTTTGCAACCATTCTACACCGAGAATATAAATTTCAAGTTCTATTGGTACATATGGCCACGAAACTCATAACCTACAATTGGCTTTCTAGGTCTTCAAAATCTTCCTCTTCTTCAAACTGCAAGACCCTAGAATATGTTAGTATATGGGATGATATTGGGACATGGGTGGGCGCAAGTTGCAGAGCGCTTCTTGTGGTCTCAGTCATCGCCAATCATGTCTCAGTTTTGCTAAATCAGTTGAAGATACTTACTTGGATACTCCTGCCTTCTCTCTGAATTCTTCCAAAGCCCCCGCATAAAGCATCTTGCTTTCTTGACCACTGGTTCTTGGAATCCAGTACAACAACACAAATGGACTCTTTAATCTTCCATCCTGCTGATATGGATATGACAACAATATGTAGCGAGGAGAAGTTTCAGGTAACTCCTCGACCAACACTTCAATGCTCTCGAGGATCTCGGCGTCGGTCCCAATCTCATAGCTGTTCTTATCTATGGTGTAAACCAACGCTTGCATAGAGGTGGCTCTAGCAGACTTGAATCTAAATTTATTAAGCTCTGAAAGTGTTTCAGATGAGAAGTTGTATAAGGAAGGCTAAAATTGAGGTTAGTGTCGTTTATGGCAATAGGTTGCATAGCTAGCTTGGATTCTTGGGGCAGTGGGCCCGATAAGAGCTGAGTAGTCCACATCAGAGACTTCTTGTTACAAAAGCACCAAGTATCAATCCGAATAAGGCTCCCACATGCCTAGCACCCTGACAGTCAAATGATGTTTCCACCTCTGTAGCTGCACCAGCACCTTGGCACCTCCATGGTAATACTCACCATTTCTCGATGATCTTGTGACGATCCTCACTTTCCATATTGCTTGCTAAAAGCGAGGGTCGTGCAAATCAGCCCAAAAGGTAAACACAAATATCGAGCCAAAATCAAAACATCCCAAAAAAGTATATATACATGGGAAAGAGAAGAATCATCACTAAGTAGCATGGGCAAGAACAGAATTAACGTGCCGCTCATTGAGTTCTTAAAAAGTAAGTATAACAACTGAAGTGAAGTCTGGGGAGACACAGCAAAGAATGGAGCACCCTACCAACCAATTTGCAGTCATAGAATAACCACAGAAACACCTGGGAGGTAAGGCATGACACCTATAACACCGAGATTTATTGTGAGGTGGTTGAACCTTGACCGTTTTATGATGAGCCTGTAAGGTGCTTTATTAGACTTGCTGCACGATAAGCAGAGCGGTAGCACACACTCAGCTTAAGCTATAGCCCAGCGTCTTCCCTACACATGACCGACGAAACTAACAATATTCTAGACCGTATATACCTCGGTGCTTACGACTATGCTCCAACCGACACAAACGAGCTAGTTTACTTTACAGTGCAAGAAGCATTGCCGTACAATGCATTCCACCTTGATTTTGGTCCACTTCACATTGGTAGCTTATACCGTTTTGCAGTGGTGCTCCACAACATATTGAACGAGGAACTGAACCAAGGCAAGGCCATCGTTCTCTACTCCAGTACGGACCCTAAGGAAAGAACAAACACTGCATGTTTGCTTTGTTGCTACATGGTGTTGGTGCAATCGTGGTCACCCCACCAGGTTTTGCAACCAATCGCACAAATCAACCCGCCATTCCAGGGATTCAGAGACGCTGGGTACTCCAACGCCGACTTCGAAATCACCATCCAGGACGTTGTGTACGGAATGTGGAGAGCCAAGGAACGTGGAATGCTTGACTTGACCACCTTTAACTTAGAAGAATACGAGCAATACGAGCGTGTGGACCAAGGTGACTTCAACGTCATTTCCAAGGACTTCATTGCATTTGCATCCCCCCAACAAAAGAAGAACGGGCCTGTCAACGAGCCTTTCAAAAAGGTCTTATCATACTTTGTTGAAAACTCTGTTCAGTTAGTAGTTCGTTTGAACTCTCACCTTTACGAAGCTGCCGAGTTCACCAAAAGAGGTATCAAGCACGTCGACCTTATCTTCGATGACGGTACATGCCCTACCCTTGACTATGTAAAGAAGTTTATTGGTGCAGCCGAATGCACGATCAACAAGGGTGGGAAGATTGCAGTGCACTGTAAGGCAGGCTTGGGTAGAACCGGGTGCCTTATTGGGGCTCATTTGATATACACACATGGTTTCACTGCCAATGAATGCATTGGGTACATGAGAATGATCCGTCCCGGTATGGTTGTCGGGCCCCAACAGCATTGGCTTTACTTGCATCAAAATGACTTTAGAGACTGGAGACACACAATGGTTTTGGATAATAGACCAAACGAAGTTATCGGAGGATTGTTTTCTTTGTGTCCATACGATGACTTCAAGGCAAGAATGAAACAAGAAGCAAAACAACGCAGACTTCAACATGCCAATTCTTCCATTGACACCTCCTTCCAGACTCCAATTAGACGCCGGAAAATCAGTGGGGCCTTGGCATCAAAGATCCAAATCGCCGTTCCAAATGAATCTCCTGGCCAACCAAGAAAGTATAAGGAGCTGGAGGGCGTTGTAGAAATATTGAATAACTCAGATGACGAAAGAGAGGAGTACGGCAGAAATGACATAGCAACCACCTACGAGATTGAAGAACCGGATTCCGAAAGCAACACCTCTCTGCCAAAGAGATATGGCTCGAACAACGATTGGAAGGTCTTGAGATCCATCTCCGTCAACAGCTCCACAGGTCAACCAATGCTGTTAACCAAGACTACCACAACGACCACCACAACCAGAACCGTCAGCACCACCTTGTCGCTGCCACCAACAGGACGCAGTCCTGGCGGAAATGTCGAGGCCATCACCTCCTCTCCTCACCACATGAAGATACCAAAGTCAAGATCCGGAAGCAGAATAGGATCCAAAAGTGGACCCCAAAGAGTTCAGTCTGGAGGTATTCGTAAAGTAAGTGACAAACAGGTGTACGCAGCCAAAAGGTTTGACCGTTAGTTGATCCAACTGTCCACCTTATCAAGGAAATATTAGTTTGCTTGAATTAGCATCAAGTTAGATCAACTCCAATGCAAAATGCAGAGCACCAGCAGCACCTACAAAACTAGGACACCAAATTAATAAACTTTAGTGCACCTGCTTGAATACCAACCCTACTAGCCACCAGCAACCACTTAGAAGTGTTGGCAGCTTTGTCATATATTAAAAGACACACTTGCCGAGTACGCTTGGCAGTCCATAAGTATCTCCATGCATCATTCACCTCTCATGGTCATTGTAGCTACATAGCTACTTCTAACTCTATTGTTTTTATTGCTTATAGACACTGTACTATATCGTATTGTAATCCTAGGCACCTGCAGGTCTTACAAGGGCTTGTCGATTCTCTGTCCAATTATCGCTCAATTGCACAACCCATGCTCAACATGCGAGAGACTCCGATAGCAATGGAATTGCGAGAGTCTCTGTCAAGAATGGAATTGCGAGACGTAGTTGATGTAATACCGTCAAAGTTCCTCAATGTAGGGCCTTCAAGTGGCCCCTATATCAGGTGTGCTTGCTACCTCTGGTTACTGCTCATCATAGGTAGCTTCAACAACGTTGTATGGTTCGCCAACCCGAGCAAATGCTAGTATATCAAAATCCTCAAACTTGAGCATTTTCAATGACTTGTCATCCACCGGAACCCACTTGTTATCATATGGATTAGCCTTATCTTGAGGAACTGCTATCGTAATATCATCGGTTATGATCAGGGCTGCTGCGTGTTTAACGTCCTCATCCATGCCCTCTTCTATATATTCGGATTTTGGGACCGAAATAAGATCTTCCTCGTCCTCCACATCTACCAAACCTCCTTGGGCATTGATGGCCTCAACCAATAGCTCTTTCAATCCTTCCACCGAAGACGTGTTGGTTGCGGTAATTACGTATGTTGTCTTCAGGCGCTTGAATTTTAGAATCGTTATAAGCGTTTTTTTAGCCTAGATGTCAGTAACGTTGCCTTTTGCTTGGAATTTCAACAGCCAGCTTGCTAGAACACATCTAGGGCTTGCTTCACGTACCATTGTGCAGTTGATGTGTGTATAAGTCTGACGCGCAATCAACGCGAGTCAAGGTGAGATCACGTGATCAAGCTTCCACCTCCCGCATGTTGATAGCCATGGGTTGGGTGGAATATCTGGAAGAAGAAATGAATATGGAGCGGTGACAGGTCTGCGGAGAATCAAGGATCCGTGGCAGACCAGGTCACAAAGCTCGTGTCTTGGTAATCTCCCAATTCTCCCAACCCTCCAAAAATGCCCCCGAGTTGCCTGCCCAGCAACAATTACCGAGAGCAAAACCACACATAGAGGTGGGCCGTGATAGATTAGAGCTGTTGCGTATTCAGATATGCTGTCTAAAGAAATTCTGTGCATACGTGGGCAGCAAGTGAGAAGTACAGGCCTTTAGGTCGAGCCAGTCAGGAAAAAACTGCCAAGGAACTCGTTCGCAACTTCCCTACCTCTAATGTCGGTCACATCAACACAAGAAAGGTTTCTCCAGATTTCTTAGCAACGCTTGGCCACTTGTAACTTCCCGAAGTCTGATGTCCAAGAAAAAGATTTGCAGCCTTGGATGGTTGCGAGTGTGGGGAACAAAGAAAGGGGACAGGTAAGACAAGACGAAGAAAAAGATGAAGTAAAATTCATCTGAAAAAGCGGAGATCCTCGAGGCACAAGCGGTACCTGAGGTTAGTGATACATTTCGGAGCACTCCAGGTTGGCCACTTGGGCTAGATAGTGGCTGCAAATTCTGTAGAAGCTGCAGTTGCTTTTTTGTTTTCTCCGCGTTTTGGTGGTGCCTAGTTTAATCCGCATTCCGAAGGACCCTCGAATTACATCCAGCGCGGATTCTCGGACCATATAGCCCGTCTCTACATTACATCATTCATTTTTATATTTAACATGTTTTCCTTGTCCTACCTGTATATAATCATATAAACTCATACCATTTTAATTCTTTCTTTTGAGTGGATGCACTGGGACCACTTGGCCCGTAATGATAAAGTCTATGGCAAATCTCCGCAGCACTGTTTGGATGACCCCAAGCACAACCACCACTGGTGGCTGCAATTACCAGAAGGTTCCAAAAAGCCTATTGCATGATACTGTCTAAACCGTAGGTACCAGAGGCTAAATTGCTTGTCTATCACATCGTCAAGTGGTGGTGGTGAATACTATTGTTTGAAAAAAAATAAAATGTAAAACACCGTGCCGCAGTAATACGTTGAGAGAGTGGGAGGGGGAAAAAGAACCACCACTATCTCACTGTAATCGTCTGAAAAGTTTCACCCCTTCGGTGGGGACAACATTTTCATACTTTTCGTTTACGTCTTCATGTAGTATACTCAATAAGTCCCCAATGTACTCGTGGTGCAGGGTCGAGTCGATGAAGCTCGAATGCACTAATTCTTTAAACTTTGAAACTTTTTCTAGGTTTAGCTCAGGGGCAGTCAACGTCAAGCATCCTACAACCCTGGTGAAGAGAGCTTCATTTTCGGCTCCCTCGATCAAGTCTTCACCATCGCCAAGGTAGAACAACAAGTCGACTATCCTGTCGATGCTCTCATGTAATCTTCCACCCAAGTACTTGTCCAACACGTCGTTCATGTCATCCTTGACCTTTTTAAGTGAAAACAAGCTAATGGGTGCTTCCAGGTACCCTGCAACTAGCTTGTGCATGGTCAAGTTGAATTCCTCGATGATTTCGATCAACACATTGATCTCCTGGTTGATGTCTCTGACCACACTTGCGCTCAGGGAATGTGCCAGCACGTCCCCGAGAGCATACTCAAAGTTCTCTGGTAAGCTTATTAAGCTCTCAGCCAAGAAGAGCTGGTTCTGGAAATATGCAAGGAGCACATCCTTTGGATCTTTGCTTTTAAATAACGAAGGTATTATCTGACGGACCTGGAAGAACACTTTCAAGTACTCTTCATTCTCGATATCTTCGAGGTCGTCGTCGTCATCATCTTCCTCTTCGTCGTCATCCAGCTGAATGGAATGCATTTCGTCCTCGTCAATGCTGTTGGTGTAGCTGTAATTTTCAAAGTTGAACAAGTGACTTTTAGGTGTGCCCACCAAGCTGACTGCCTCGCTGCCACCCGTGGCATTTGCGGCTGCTGCCGCGTTTGCTGTCACGGCGGCCTTGCTTATGTCAACGTCTGATAGTACGTTGCGGAATAGTGGAACATATACGTCGGTTGGATATAATCCTCCCTCAAGGTCTTGTAGTTTGGTACTATACATGGTAAAGTGGTATTAAAAGTTTTTTTTCTTTGACATACCCCAATATATAAGGATCGTAAATTTCTGGTGCAATGAATGAGGGTTCCTAAAAGGATAAGCGCCGTGCGTCTGGGGTTGCCCGCCTTTGGGAAGACCCTACCGCACGGATCACAAGAGGAACACTTACGCGGTGAAATCTTCAAAAATAAAGCAGGTGCAAGAGAGTATGGTCCCAGGCATAGACAGCTAGTTCTGGCGCTGATGGATCCCAGAATGTGCTTATGATATAGTGTGGACTATTTCTAAGGCGTTACTTATTCCAGCTCATGTTTTTGCACCACAAGGCAAACCGTTTGTGCTGTTCGTCTCAGTAGCAACACTTGCTATCGTGCCTTTTGAAATTCTAGATCTTACAAAGAATCAGTTGTGGCTATTTAGCGATGCATCAATAAATTAGGGCAGACAAGCACAGCGCTTTGGGTGTCTACCGAGGGTTGCCGAGGTATCGCGTGGTCCTATGTCGCCATCCGAGCATCTCGCAGCACACTTTTTCTCTAAGATTCATGGTAGCTACCTTTTCCCAGCCTCTGTCAACGTCAAGGGCCTCTGGACAGACCCCACAAGGTACTACTCATCCACCTCATAGCCTATAATACCTTAAAAAGGTTTTCTATTGCGTGCGTGACACGCAAAAATTCTGGCCGTGCTTACAACCACCGGTTCTATTATTTTGTTTTACCGTTTGAGCTCGGTTATGAGGGCGGCCGGGCCAATCAGCGCTTGCGATAGGTCTGGCGTAACGCTGGGATCCACGCCAGAATCATGCAGACCCGATTGTGTATTTGCAACAACATCAGCTTGCAGGCACCAGAACGTACATAGCGCAACATTCCAGATACACAGAACCGGTTGGTTGCTGTTGCTAGTGAGGCTGCAAAAAATACCGGAGGCAAGTAGTAGAATCCAAACTCTGTATACCACGAAACAAGATCGCATCTGGGGTTGAGAGGCTTACGTGGATATACTCCAGGATGTACCTGAGTGTGCTCGGTTATCTCATCAAATGGCACGCCTTTCTGAGCCTTTCTCGAGTTGGAAGCGCATACCGCAACCATCGCGCTTTGGCGAGCACCCTTGCTCTCACTAGCCACATCGCAATTACACAGACACAGATAACAAAGTCAGGCACTTTGCACAGTGCTCAATTTAGCTCTCCTATCGAAATCTGTGGAATGCCAGAGTTCCGATATCGTGGAATGCCAGTGGTCCAAAAGGTATGGAATTTATCTCGCAAGCAAACTAGCAACCTTGCCAGTGCGCCCGCCGCACCATAACTGCTCGGTGACTACTCTACATTAAACCTTCACGGTATTGTTGTATTCTTTGCTCAGTAATTCCTATTGCGGAGTGGGTATTCCCTTCTTCTCTAACCAATTTCCTGCCAACTCAGGCTTTTGCCTATCGACAGGTACAGTTTTTCATCTAATGATCTATCTAAGCTTGTAGAGCCGTGCCTCACACGTTCCCGCCAAAAAGAAACAGGTAGTAGCAACCCTCACAAATCATCCACTCTTATGCAGTATTTACAACGACCTCTCTGGGCTCTGTTCAGAAAACGCAAATTGCATACCACGCAGTTTACTCAGCCCTCAGCCTTGCATCTAATTTGTATGGTCAATAGCCAGTAAATGTCATAATATTGACAGCAAAAGTCCATTCCCCTCTTTTTTTGTTAAAATGTTATGTCAAGCCAGGAATAGGTAACTCGAATGTGCCCTCTGGCCAGCTCAAAACTGCTGCTTGCGTGTAGTCGCTATAATCACTACTACCACCAACCTTTCTTCCCAACCGGAGGAACAACTTGGCACCAGCACCAATCAAAGTCTTCAATTCCAGCCCTTCTATCAACCTTGTCAAGTTGACCAGTGTGATATCCTTCCCCTCGAAATACTCCAAATCATTAATCAATAATGAAACCGTCAGGAACTTGCTATAGTGACTCTGCTGCTTGTTTGTTAAGTTGGTGGGGATAGGCTCCCAACTTAATATACCCAGAGTCGAGTTGAATCCAACAAAAATAGGAGGCAAGATTTTGCCTTGAGGATCGTCTCTAAGTAAAGACCCTGCAGTTTCCACTACAGACGCCAACCCCCACCGAACAGATCCAGACAAGAACAACCCTAACAAAATCCCCTGAAATAAAAGTGCAGTACTGCCTCTAGTGGAGCACCCGGGAATGAGAATTAGGGCCAAGATGTAGTGGTGTACTCTCAATGTAAGTCCGGGCAAAAGCGACAAGAACACCAAGGTCAAAATAAAAAGTGAGTACAACTTCAAGTACTTTCTAAACTTGCCTGCCTTCCAAACCTTGTGTGCTTGAATAAAAACACCAGCAGTAATAAGCAGAATGATCCCTCCCACTGCGAACAAGGACCCTGGTTGTGCTTTGAGGTCACTCACAGTCAACCTGTCAACTGGCAACCTATCAAACGTCATGTTGTTCAAGCATCCCAACCAGAACAATGGGTACCACAACAAAACCTTACCTAGCGGTGACTGGTCTTGGAGGGTGTATTTGGCACTAAAGTGCCAAATCACATACATAATGAAACAGCATGGAAGAAATCTTTCGAAAGAAAGCGAAAGCAAGTCTGCAAAATCCTCGGCATCATCCACGACAAACGGAGGGTCTGTGGCCAACCCAACTGTCCAGAACCCCGAGATTGCCGTTGTCCAGAAGCTCACTGCTCCACTGCCTAAAAGAACTGGCGGTATGCCTAACAAGATGTTAAGGAGCAAGATCACCAATCTCGGGTCGTTGCACCTCAGGTACCTGCTGCCGAGGCCGGTGAAAAAGTAGGAAAACTTAAAGAAGGATCCAAACGCAATGGAATCAGAGGTTCCATACAAGCCTGGGGCCGAATCAAACCCAGATTGTGGGCCCGAAGAGTACGACACTCTCGCACAGCCTCCAAAGATTGGTGAAACCACCCCAGCGTGGACTCCTGCCGCACAAGCGTAGGAATCTGCTCTATATGGCTTGCTCAATATATCGAACTCACTGTCCTTGACTTGTCCTCCCCCTATAACAAACAGGTTGTACTTGATATTCTGGTCACCTACAGGCAAAAAGCTGTAGGTCCAGGAACGGTCGCAGAGGGCAGGACATCTGATGATGACGTCAGTGTCTGATTCCATCCCACAGAGGGCACCGTTCATGCCACACTCCGCGTTCTTCCCTCTCCAATTGATCTGATCGTAGCACGAAAGTGTCATTACTTTGGGTAACGTGGGATCTGTGTTACTGAGTGGGGGGATGCTGTAGTACGGGACTAAAATGCAGTAGCAAAGCCCAAACCACCCAATGTAATAAAATGCTAGTAATGCTAATCTGTAATATTCCGGAACATGCTCTCTGAACCTCTGAGCTATTGACTCAACGTGTGGTAGTATACGGTTGAAAATGGTCGGCGGCTCGTCCAGGGGGATGTCTGGCCCATCTAGAAGGATCTCCAAAAATGGCTTTTTGGCTCGATATATAGGTGCTGACAAGAGCTCTTCCTCTGTAGCTTCGGGTTCTTGCGGTAAGTCTTCGTAGGGCATCTATTAGCCAAGTTCCTCTGTCCGTGAAGTAAGAATTCGAGTTTATTGATTTGTTTAAGGGATCTCAAAACGTGATAGTGCGCTCCAATCTTTTCGATCCGTCTGCGGCGTTAGTCAAGAGGTTAACAAATGTACGTCAAGCAGACCAGCTGCTACCTCAATCACTAAATGTATGAACTAAGTACCTTGACAATACTAGTGAAACGCTCAGCTTTGTAATTGGGGTGAATTGCAATAGTTGCAAAAACTATTTTTAGGACGGCAGCACCATCGACTCAATGCGCTCTTGACACCTGTCTCCTTCGATGCTCTCGTGCGACGAGGGTTCCTTCCACCCAGACGTTTGGAACATTAAGCCTACTGGAATTCTAAGCTGGAATTAAACGGAGGGACCACCGGTGGAGTTTATTAAACGGACAACCGGTGGAGTTTTGTGGATACTGAGGGCCGCTCGCCTGTCGGGTTCACAAAATGCTGCATCAAAGTGAGTGCCTTGCAGTATGAGACCGAAAAACGTCGAAAGTAGCTTACACTTACATACAATCCACCTTCATGATGCAGTCTCGTTTGATTTTACACGATATAAAGTCTTCGGTCTAGCCAGCGCATGTATTTTTCATCGTTATGATTCTTTGCCATGAGCGGATATTTAGGCATATCCTAACTCCGAGCAATTTTAAGTTGAGGGATACCCGAAGCATATCCGTGGATTACAATGTCCAGCTAGGACAAATTCACGTTAGAGCAAGGTGACATCATGCCACAGAGGAGAGGTCCAGGACACGCATATATCCCCCACGCCTTTCTTAGTAATATCTACGCAACTAGATCCCGTATAGGCAGTCTATAGCTATCACGGATATTGAGATCGGAAATGGAGTTTTCCAATGTCGGGGAGTTTGCATAGTTTTCGTCGTTTTCGTGTTCATTCTCAATTTCTCCGTCGGCGTATCGGTGAGATTGAGATTCAAAGTCCTCTGTGGGCCCGCTGGTGGTGCTAGCTGTCGAGTCGGTACCGGAGCCGTCTTGAGTTGGTTTAGGTCTCCTCACGTATCTCTTCTGAGTCTTCTTCACCACCAGCTTGACTGCAATTTCAACATACTTGGGAGGCTCCTTGGCTATGACATACTTGACGTCTATCCCATTGCCTCGCGTACGCAAGTAGTACATCCCAGTCTTCAAGCCTTTCTTCCAGCCATAAAAGTGCATACTCAGTAGTCTCAGAACTGGACAGTTATTCATAAAGATGTTTAAGGCCTGCAGCTGGTCAATGAACGGCGCACGGTCGGCTGCCATGTCCACCAAGGTCTTTTGTTTGATGTCCCACACTGTCTTGTATAAATTCTTGATGTCAGACAGGATGCCTGCAATGTCTTGGATCAGGCCGTTAGACGCAATGATCTGATTCTTTATGTCTTCATTCCAAATGCCGCTGTCCACCAAGTCCCTCAACAAGTGCTTATTGATTATGTAGATTTCCGAATTCAGTATTCTGGCTAAGTGCACATTCAGTGAGATGGGTTCAAAGCTCTCAGTATTTCCCAAAATAATAGAGGTCAGCGCTGTTGGCATTAATGCTACCAATACAGAGTTTCTGATCCCATATTGCTTCATCTTTTCCTTGGTCAGCTCCCAGTCGTAGTACCCGAGAGGTTTCCCTCCCCACAAATCGTATTGCAATAGGCCCTGCAGTGCTGGAGAGCCCTCGTAATTTGGATATGGACCTTTCTCCAGTGCAAGCTCAATCAGCAGCTCCACCGAAGCATGGTATATGGTTTCGAATATTTGCACATTCAACTCTTTGGCTTCATCCAGCTCAAATGGAAGCAGCAAGTGCATGAAAAGATCAGCCAACCCTTGCACCCCTATCGATATCGGCCTGTTCTGGATGTTGGTTTGATGTGCCTCAGCGATTGGATACAGATTGATATCAATCAAGTGGTCCAAGTTCTTGGTAACCTTCTTCACCACCTTATGCAACTTCTCAAAATCAACCTCGATTGTCTCCTGCGAGCGCAAAATGAACTCAGGCAAAGAAATCAGCGCCAACATCGGGGCTGACACATTGTTCTTGTCCAGGTATTGGATAACCTCACAACACAAGTTGCCTGACTTGATGGTTCCCAAGTTCTTCTGAGGAGATTTTTCATTGCACGCATCCTTATAGAGAAAGAAGGGAGTTCCTGTTTGGAGCTGCGCATTAACAATCAGATGCCAAAGCTCCTGTGCCTTAACAACGTTTCTGACTCTATGTGGGTCCTGCTCGTACTGCTCATACAACTCGTTGAAATCCTTGCCGTAGACGTCGCTCAATCCTGGCGCTTCGTTTGGTGAAAACAAGGACCAGTCGGCATTCTTCTCAACTCGCTCCATGAACAAGTCAGGGACCCAGAGAGCAGGGAATATATCCTCAGTCCCACCAACATCGCCTCTCAAGTTAATGAACTCAAATATGTCTGCGTGCCAAGGTTCCAAGTACAAGGCAAAGGCCCCAGGTCTCTTGTTACCTCCCTGATCCACGTATCGCGCAGTGTTGTTGAACACTCTGATCATAGGAATAATCCCCAGAGATGTACCATTAGTGCCCAGGATGTGAGAGCCTGTTGCTCTGACGTTGTGAATATGTAAACCTATCCCACCTGTACTCTTGGAAATCAAAGCGCAGTTCTTAAGCGTATCATAAATGCCTTCTAACGAGTCGTCCTTCATTGCAACAGTGAAGGACAGAGACAACTGGGAAAATGGCGTTCCTGCATTGAAAAGTGTTGGCAGAGAGTGAACGTAGTACTTACTGCTCATCATCGTGTATGTGTCTATCACTTGGCGAATATCACGGCCATGAATAGCGACCGCGATCCTCATCAACAAGTGCTGCGGCCGCTCCACTATGCGATCCTTGATCCTCAACAAGTATGATCTTTCCAATGTCTTGAAGCCAAAGTAATCATACTTGAAGTCATTGCGGTGGTCAATTGCGTCGTCCAACTGATCAGCAAACTCCTCAATGACCTCCCAGTTCTCTTTTGAAATAAACGGAGAGTGCTTTCCATTTGGGCTTCTATACTCGTATAACTCTCTGGAAACCTCAGAAAACAGCGCTAACGTTTGCTTATGGAGGTTTGAAATTGCTATTCTTGCTGCTAAGATAAGATAGTCTGGGTGTGTGCTTGCCATTCGGACTGCAGCCTCTGCTGCTAGATCATCTAGTTCTATGGTGTTTACCCCAGGATAAAGTCCTAGAATGACTTTCTGAGTGATTTGGATTGGATCAACGATAGGATCAAGCTCCTTGCATAACTTCTCAACACGTGCAGTGATCTTATCGAATCTGACGGGCTCTTTTTGCCCTCCTCTCTTGAAGACAAAGCTCATTGACGCGTACGATAAAGTTGGCGCGTTTGCTAAAATGCGACTTCGGCACTAAGCACGAGCGCTGGAGTTCCTGTCTTACAAGAATACTACAGTATGGCTGGTACACTCCGAGAGCAACAACAGTACATGCGTTGTAGACCACCAGCTTACAGTACGTTTCTCTAGTTCTCCTCATGTGAGATCAATTGTATCAGAATATCTTTCGGCCCACCATAACTCCGCACGAGGAGTAAGGACTTCATTGGATCCCCAAACCTTCAGAAATCCATATCGGAAACGGGGTAACAGGACAAGATATACGTGCACTTCTCAAATCAAGTCTTTATGTGATGTTGGCATATTGGTGGTGGTCAGATCAACCGGACTCCTTCGTGCGAGTGATCCATTGCGTTCTTGAATTCAAGCAATTAGCGGACATCAAGCCAAATATCATCTATACGCCAATTGGTTTCTGTATATCTTCTTGAAAAGTGCAGTGATAGTTAACTGGTTCTACAATAAAGCAGCTTATGCATGTATTCTTGACTGTCTACTTAGATTCTTCCTTGGACAAATCGCTAAAGTAGTTAGTAAATCGAACCACAAAGGTAACCACAATCAAAATTTCATCTTAAAATATACTTACTTGATGAGTTTTTCCAAATCAAAGTCATCTTCCTCGGAAGCAGCGACTGGGGCAACGGCAGGCTTGTCATCGGCCTTCTTGGAGCTTGGCCAGAGGGTAAGAGCGGCAACAGATCCCAAAGTGAGGATTGAAAGCTAAATGGTTAGTCCAAGGTCATATTAAAGTCAATTGAACTGTATACATACGTAGTGGGCTGGAACTTGTCTGCCTAAAATAGTATATGCGTTACCCATGGTGGTGTTGAATTATTTGATTTTCATTTGTTGAGGAAGTTATATGTGCGGTCACATGACCAGCAAAGAGTGGAGTAGAGATCATACCTTCTAGCACAACATGAGAAGTCCTATCTCTGGTAGAGAGTGAAAACCAGTCTACTGCATTTCTCAATTGAGCAAGCTACTGCACTATCCCAAACAATGCGCACATGTTACTGATTTCTACGCTGTATTTCGTTTTGCCTTACTTGCTACAATCGCAAACCTGACGCTCAACGCATTCAATTGTCGTTACGTGCTTGACATAATCGTATATAATTAGCCCCGCCTAGGCTTTCCATTATTCCTGTGGCATCGCTCCAGGTCTTAGGCTTATGAACTGTCCACTTTTTGAACAACATTTCATCAAGTTGACCTTCCCAAACCAACCGACAAGACGTCGTACCCCACACAATTCTATCTTGAATAAGATGCTTGTACTTACTAATGGCTTTGGCACCCCCTTCCACCACCACAATGTTAAACTTATCACTTATTAAGAATACGCCACTCAAACTCAATTGTTTAGCGTTAATGTCAAGCTTGTAAATTTGCTGGTTGGAAAGCTCTGAAATTTGGTATACGTTGGTGAAATAACCTCTGCTTAGGTCCTTTTCTTTCTGGATCTCTATTTTTTCATGTATGTGCTCTTTAGTATTCTTCCTCTCATTATTTGCAGCCAAGTGCTTTTGTAAACGCTGCTCCATATCATAACGAACTCTCATTTCTATTTTAGTGGGATCTTGAATGGCTTCATTTGTCAATACATTCATTAGATTACTGAGCTTGATTTTGGGAGGTGGGGGAGGGTCCAAACCAAGCCGTATTCTATCTATTTTATCCTTTTGCTTAGCAAGCCTCTCGTTTCTCCTTATTCTCTTTTGCTCTTTCTTTGTCAAGTATAGCTTATCTCCATCTACCAAATGCTTCTGCCATGTAGGGTCTGCCAACACCGGATGTTGCACATAGTTACTAATGGGGTGGCTTTCATTATCTAATGTCGGCTCTTTCTGCTCATAATCTTCAACATAGAACGTATCCCACCATTCCACTTTCGGTTGTGTGATTAAAATATATGCATTTTCAGGCCCTACTGGCAAAAGACCGTCTTTCTGCTTTTGTTCAATCTCAAGTTGTGCCTGTTTCTGTGCTTCTGCTTTCTTCCTAGCTTCTTCTGCTTGCTTTATAAAGATGCCATGTGTATTGAACTTCAATGCTCTTGACCTCTTTGGGCCTGGCTTGCTTATGTATGGATTATCGTCAATTATGTTGGCACGTTTAAGAGGATTTCGTGCTTGTCTATTAATTCGAAGTAAAGGATGAAGCTCAACATTAAGTCCGGAATTGGTGGGTGCTTGGGATGATTGCGTCAAAGCAGCTCCGTCTTTTCTACCCTCCAATCGTGCCCTCACACGAGCAGCCATTTCTTCACTCGACATTATACTAGTCTATTCTAAGAGCTCTCTGCTAGGACTACTCCGAATTTACTTTTGGAGTAATTGATAAAGTTCCATCGCGAGAGCTGTCGCGTTGATTTAAGCGCAACCCACCTTCGCCGTCAGCAATACTAAATCAAATTGACGCGAGTATAACATAGGCAAATCCTCTCAGCTTACTCACTGTACAAGTATCTTGAATGCTGTCTTTGTAGCTCAGTCAAATGCTCCTAGACTGGTATCCAACAATTAAGAGATGTCGTATGTCGCACCCCACCTGCAAGACTAACCCTGTAAAAAACCTAGCTTACGAAAACTTTAAAGTCAGACATGCTCACTCAGAGAGAGAACCAGGTGCCAAGCGCCATTCCAGTAGAGTATCAGTCTGCGATTGACAAGCTTACCAAGTGTTCCTGGTCTGAATTTTCCTCCGAAAAGATCTCGTCGAAATTATGGGATTTGCCTCCCCTTGACCTTACTCATTGGATTCCCGTTCTTAACCGTATGGATGACAAGTTAGCTACAGTCATTACCAAGTACGGACTAGAGGACGAATACATCAAGCTCCAACTAATGGATCCAATTGATGAAGAGGAAACCAAAAATTGTCTTATCCTTTCCCAACGTTTACTTGAGTCTACTGTAAATACACTGATCTACGCATCGTCAGAACGTATCTATGCCCTAGTTGTTTCACCCTGCTTAAGCATCAGAATTCACGCTTTACGAGTAGCTCTACAATTAACCAAGAACAACGTAACTGATGATTTGGGTGGCGCTCAATACCAAGCTTCAAAACGCACAAAGAACCAGATAATAGCAATTGCAAAGCTGTTCCCTCCACCAGTCCCCCTGAACTACCAACCAAAAAAACAAGAAGGAAAGCTAAGCTTTGTTGGTGATCATTACAATTACGTTGACAGCATTAATCCAGATAAAAAATACCCATCAGATTGGAAATCCCTTCGCTTTGAATATTACAGAATATCAGCAGTACATTTTAATCTCAGCAGCGACGATGTCAGAAGGCTACTGATCGAACAAATCTTTGATAAAGCATCTGAGACCATTCCTAAAGAGTACTGGTTTGAGTTTTCTATGGCAGCTATGGCCGCTAAAGCTTTCAATGACAAATCGTTTGCTGCTATAAAATTGCGTCAAGATTTGCTCGAAGCAAAGTGCTTAGCGGTTGGTGTCACTAGTTGCTTAGTCTCTTCGACATTCACCTCAACCAGATTGTTTGAAATAGAACCATATATCTTTAGCTTTTTGGTGGAATTGATTCAACCTGAAAATGAATCTCGTGTCCCCTCCCAAGTTTACGGAACTGCTGTCGAAGTGTTAGAAGCAATAGCTCTAAAGAAGACTTGGAGCAACGATATTTTGAGATGCATGAGCAGTAATGTCAACCACGGCATGTTGTTCCAATGCATTCGTCATATATACAATCAAATCAAAGAAGAAAAGTCAGATTTCTACGAAGTTGGTGCCATCAAGTTCTTTGAAATGATTCAAGTGTTGACAGACACAAAAGCATTAGTTGCTCGACTCACTACAGGAGGTATTTTAACAGACTTGTTGAACTTCTTTCAATTGACTTCTACCAAGTACAAGAAAGCTGTTACCCTGGCCATCATCTTAACTGCGAATTACCTCATTGCCCTGCCAGAAGCTATACAAGATTTTATTAGCAAGAATGGTTTCCAAATATTAATTGATACCATTGAAATTGCCGTTAATGATTACTTGGAAAAGAAATACACCAATGAATTCCATGCTACTTATATTAATAGGCTTTTGGAGGTAGTTACAGGCTTAATTCAGCTGGACTTGGGAGACCGCCTGCGTAATCTTTTTGATTCTCACTTGCTTACTTCCTTTAATAAGATCATTTCAAATGCCAAGGTCTTTGGTGCCAATATCTTAGCATCGACTATTGACCTGGTTTTTTACATTATTCATAATGAACCAACTGCATTTTCCATCTTAAATGAAGCAGGTGTTGTGGATTTAATCCTCAATTCCTATGAGACATTTTTCTTTGCATCTGCACCTTTGCTTGTCCTGTTGGTCGAAGTCATTGGTGCTCTATGTTTAAATAACGAGGGGTTGAAGAAGGTGTTGAAGAAGGGGACTGTCGCATCATTTTTTAAAATGTTTTACGATTTGGATTGCGCCAGAGAATTGGTTTCAAATAATATGAGCATGAATTTGGGTAACTCTTTGGACGAGCTCGGAAGGCATTATCCGGAACTAAAACCTGTCGTTATAGAGGAAATTGGAAAATTAATAACAGGCATTAGGCAACATGTTTCAGAAAGAGTTCATGGGGTTAAATACTATGGGAGTGACTCATCTCTCGGTCTCTACCAGGGTAAACATTATGACGATACGAATGACGTCGTTGATGACAAAGGCATAGATGATTGGATGAATTGCGAATACTCGCCAATGGTAGATAACTTGTTCTTCTTTTTGAACGGTGCTATCCAGCAAAACGGAGACATGATCATTAAGAACACCTCTTGTGCCCAATGGTTTGAGCTTTTCACCAACTTGCCTTACGATTTCTTTACGTATAACTCCTCACTCACACTTATGGGAACGCTTAAGTACTTGGATTCACAAGACCGTAACTTTGGTTTACCTGTTTTGTTTGGAATTTTGAAGACCGAGTTAGCACTGCCAGAAATCGAGACTTACTTACAGGCAACTCCAAACAAGTCTTTCTGGACGTCGCACCCTCCCGAATTATTGACCAAGGTCCTTCAAAGACTTAATACCATCAACATTTTACTAAGCATAACCAATGAAATATACATTGATCGCGAATACTTATTCAGAGAACGTCTCAATCAAATAAATCAGCTATTTGGGGCTGATTTGGATGTCATATCTAAATTGGCCCTTTTGTTTGAACGTTGTGTCATAGAGGATACCATCATTCGCACTTCTACCCCCGATGAAATTTACACTCAAGCAAAACCCAGCATCAAATCACCAAAGGATGAACCACCTATTGTCATACACACCACTACAGAAAAAGCTCCTACCCCAGAAAAGAGGTTGTTGAATCCAAAATTTAAGAATACAGTACAACTAACCAACTTTAACTTTGCACTTCAGAATTTTATTGGTAACATATTTAGCTCCATTGGTGCAGTTGCTGACTTTAGAAGGTATGAAGATAATGGTTTGGACTGGTTGAAGTCTGCAGTCAATATCAACTTGGCAGTGTCTAAAGCTATGTGTTATTCTTTGAATTTCCGCTCTCAAATCCTAAACTTGGACCATAGACAATGCTACACGTTAGCAATTACGAACTTGGTTCTTTTCATGTTATCATACAAGGGATCTGCACTGCCATCACTTGCATATGGGTTTGTACAGGCTGGGGTGTTCCGCGAACTAAAGGACATTGCCATACAACTGTGGCAGCGCCTTTTGGACATGGATCCAGAGCTTACTAAGGGCCCCCCACAATCTGTTTTGACTGCCCTGGACTTTAGTATCATTAAGAACACTTTTTTTAAGATTTTGTTTGTGTTGCAACTTTGTGGAGATAAAAGAGCAAGCTGGGCCCAAGAATTCAATTATTGGACTTCTGCCAAGTCTATGTCGTTGCAAGTACGTGCCACCAGCTTGGAATTGTTGGTTGGAAAGGACGGGATTATGTTTAGTAACGGACCCGGTTTAAAGAATATTCCTCAAAGGATATATCAGCTTATTCCACGGGTCGCTTATCCTCTCCTTGAGGGTCCTACAATGGAATTTTATCCATTAAGTTCTAAGTATGTTGGATCTGCTGAAGAATTGCTAATCTCGATGGGTCTCCTGGAAGATTTGGCCGAACAGGTCAGCACAGTGGGGAGATCTTTGACATCTCCAAATACTTTATCATGGCAACCAGACCAGTTAGAAAAATACCAACAAGTCTATGATCAATTCAACAGGATTCCAGAAGAAAACTGTCAAGCTTATGATACAGAAACTATGTGGGAGCTCCACAGAAAGTATTTGTCTTGCTTTACTGACATCTGGGTCAATTTTTCCAGTCACTTTGATGTTGACATTTCTGAAGTTTTGCATCAAGATAAGGTTGACATAGTGTACCAGCTCTTCAATCGAATCAATGCTAAATTTGAAGACGGGAGCCGTGGCACTGAGCTCGGAGCTTGTTTGCGCTTGGTCCACACACTCTTTTCTGTTGATTTGAACGGGTTTAACAGAAAAGCAATGTACTCAAAATTCATCCATCATGTTGACTTTGAGACTATTCACCATTTGGACCTCATTAATGAAACATACTTCAAATATTTATTAGAAATTTACCACCATATACTTCTCACGTTGAATGTTCCAGATGAGAAAGCTCAGTTTTCCATTGACGAGGTCACCAAGCAAGGGATTTTTGAGCGCTTGGTAGGTGCAAAGGTTATTGGAAAGTCTGCTGTAACATTAGCTAAGGTCTTGATCTTGTATGCTAGAGACTGGAACTTTGCAAAGCTAATTGGAGGAAGTACCGCGTTGAAATCAATCTTTGGCGTTGCAAAGAACGATAATCAAGATGAGGAGAATAAGGAGAATAAGGATGAAGTCCAGTATCTTCGTCAGATGTTACTTTTGCTTGTTCGTCGTGTGATGGAACCCCCACATGTAAAAGCAATTACTATGCAAGCACATTTGAATAAGCTCATTGATACAAAACACCGTGACTTGAATGGCTTGCTCCGAGAATCGTCCGCAATGGTAGTGAGAGATCCAAATACTTTTGTTGATGTGATCACTGGGTTGATTAGATTAGATGACTTTGATGGTCACCCAAGGTATTACAACCAGAGAGTTGAGATCATTAAGGTTGATGAAATTCCAAAGATTGAAGAGCAAAAGACAGAATGGCTGGGAATAATTGGATGGGCATTGACTGAGCTTATCGAGGTAACCAAGCTTGACTGGTTGGGAGAAGCCGAAGGGGGAAAGAAGGATCTTGAAAAAGTGAGTATGGATGAAATCTTCCTGAATAAAACCTTTGGATATGTGTACTTCCTTGTTCAAATGTTAGCAGAATTGGTCGCTAGTTACAAGCAAGCTAAAGTTGAATTTTTAAGATATAGGACGGCAAGAGGGGACAAGACTAAGAAAAAGAAACTGCGGAAACATAGGAACCGCGATTCCATTAACTTCTTCCTCAAGACCTTACTCCCAAGCAGATCGCTAGAACGTCTTCCATCAGTGGTTGCTCAGCGTTGCTTTGCTATTTCTCAAATTGCTAAGGTAACACTTTTAGGTCTTATCTCAACACCAATTTTGTCAACTGTTCCTCAGCCTAAACGTGAAGACCAAGATATGGCATACATTCGCCGCTTCTTTGTTGAAACAACAGTTAAGACTTTAAAGTCTAGTACCAACTATTCTGCTTTAATTGATTTGTTCAGTTTGTTGAACTTCACCATTTCTGCTAAGTCCAGAAATATGACGGATCAATTATTTAGCAAAGCTTACGTTGAATTCGATTTATTCTATATTACTAAGGTCATGAGTGAAAAGCAAGTCGCCCAAGAAATTAGTACTATCTTGGGTAAATTGGATCTCGAGCATCCTGATATTGAAAAGGTTATTAAAATCGGTCTCAAGCCTGTTGGAACCATTGCGAAGAATAAGATGGAATTCCAAGAATACTTCGGTGAAGAAGGAGAAGAAGAAGAGGATATAGAAGTTGAGGAAAATATTGAGAAGACTCCAGATCTTTTTAAGCATTCTACGCTAGGGATGTATGACGGTGGAATTGATCTGAACGAAGATGAATACTATGACGAATTAGGTGAATTGGATGACTTGGATGAGTTAGAAGAACTGATGGATGAGCTGTTAGATGAGCTGATGGACGAACTGATGAGTGAATTAAGTGACGGTGACGTTATTGAAATTGAGCATGATGTACTTGATGAAGATGACGTTGACGTGGAAATTGATGACGACAGTGACGATTTGGATGAGGATGATGAAGACGAACTTGACGATGCCAGTGAACTGGATATGAGTGTGAGTGAAGAAATTCTTGATGCGTTGAGCATCGAATCTGGTGATTCATTCTACAGCTTTCCTGAGGATGAACTCGAGATCGAAGAGATGGACAGAGAATCCTCTGAAGAAGATCTTGAAGAAGAGGAAGACGATGATGAAGATGACGACGAAGAAATCACCGGTAATCCTCAAAACTTGTTCGACTTGATTGGAAGCGTTTTTGATAATGGTGGATTCCGTACTCTTCGTGTAAATGATCATGGCTTCTTCAACATGGTTAGCTCGCACCCCGGAAGTCAGAAATTGGTTTACTTGTCCATTGACTCTACTGTTGAGAGATGGAGCACTACAATGAGACTCTTCTACCGTAGGGTAAAAGATGAAGTTTTGTTCAAGGTTTTGCCAGTTATAGTTGAAAGGATCGAGGATGATTCATTGGATATATATAGAAAGAAGCAGGCCGAGAAGAAAGCTCAAGAGGATGAAGCAGCCGCAGCCGCAGCTGCAGAAGAAGAGGAGCAACAGGATGAAGACTTTGAAGACTTCGAAGAGGAGCACTCAAGTCGTGAACCAATATTCTTTAGAATTGGTAACCGTGAAGTTGACATCTCAGGCACTGACATTGACCCTGAGTTCTTTGAGGCTTTGCCTGATGATATGAGGGAAGAGGTATATCAACAGCAAATACGTCAACCCAGCCCTACTTCCACAGGTGAAATTGATCCTGACTTCTTGCAGGCACTTCCTCAACAAATACGTGACGAAATCCTTCATAAAGAAGAAAAGAAGCCATTTAAGAAAATATTGTTCAATCCAATCGTTGATAAGCAAGCAATCTCTGGTTTGATCAGACTCCTCTTTGCACCCTTAACTATCAATCAAAGAGAGCATGTTTACAATACTCTCTACTATTTGGCATTCAACAAGCAATCGAGAACAGAGGTAATGATACTATTGATAAGCGTTTTGAATGAGATAACCTCGCACAAAACCTTATCCAGAGCATACGCGAGAATTAGTGAAATGTCAGGTATCAGTGGAGGAAACGACGGCAACAGTGCCAAACTTCCTGCCAGCGTCACTTCAATTGGAATACAGTTAATTGAAGCCGTTGATTATCTAATTGAGAGAAACATGAGAATCAGATACTTCCTTTTGACAGAACATGATAGTTGGTTGCAGAAGAAAAAGTACTCCCTTAAGAAGGAAAACAAATTCCCAATTAACAGCTTAATGTCGTTGTTGAATAACCCAATAGTCCAAGTTGAGCAAACCTTCATGGATCTTATTACCAGGGTGTTGCAATTAGGAACTGCTCCGTTGGTCAGCCAATCGAGCCTTAGACCAAAAATTCCTGACTGCAACCTCAGGTATTTAGTTTCCATCCTAATTGCAGATGAAAGTTCAAACACAACATTCAGGAGGGCTATTGGAGCAATTCAGAATTTGTCACAACTTCCAAATGCTCAATCGATATTCCTGAACGAGCTCTCTGAGAAAGCCAACGACCTCAAAAAGAAGATTATCGTTGACTTGAAAACCCGTCCAATAGTGCTTTCCAAGTTTACTTCCCCTTCTTCAGACCAAGCCAAGTTATTGAGAATTTTAACTGCTTTGGATTACATGTATGAGCAGAAGTTCGCTAACGTTGAAGATCTCAACAAATTATATGAGAGCCTTGAGCTTGGTTCTTTATGGGATGCGCTCAGTGACAGTCTAGAACTTGATATGTCCATGACGTTGCTCCCGTTGATTGAAGCGCTTATGGTTGTATGTAAGCATTCCAAGGTCAAGGAGGTTCCCGCTGCCTCAAAGTATGAACACAAGCAAGTTGATTTTTCTAAGGAACCACTTGAACGTTTGTTCTTTTCTTTTACTGAGAAGCACAAGAAGATTCTTAACACTATGGTCAGGACGAATCCTAATTTAATGTCTGGACACTTTGGAATGTTGGTGAGAAATCCAAAGGTTTTGGAATTTGACAACAAGAAAAATTACTTTGACAGAAAGATTCATGAAAAGGAGGGCGAAACATCGTTAAGCTTTTCTGTTAGACGTGACAGGGTGTTTTTGGATTCTTACAGATCCCTTTTCTTTAAGAATAAGGATGAATTCAAGCATGCCAAGTTGGAAGTTTCGTTCAACGGAGAAGTGGGTGTTGATGCTGGAGGTGTTACGCGTGAGTGGTTCCAAGTCTTACTGAGACAAATGTTTAACCCTGACTATGCCTTGTTCAGTCCTGTCGCTTCTGATGAAACTACGTTTCATCCAAACAGAACTTCCTACGTCAATCCAGAGCACTTGTCGTTCTTCAAGTTTATTGGGAAAATCATTGCAAAGGCCATCTATGATGGCTGCTACTTAGACTGTCATTTTTCTAGACCAGTTTACAAGCAGATTCTTGGGAAGACGGTTTCATTGAAGGATATGGAAACTTTGGACCTTGAGTATTTCAAGCTGTTGATGTGGATGCTAGAGAACGATATTACTGACGTTATCACCGAAGATTTCAGTATCGAAACAGATGATTACGGTGAGCATAAAATTGTTGACTTGGTTCCAGACGGGCGCAACATACCGGTGACAGAAGAAAACAAATTGGACTACGTTAGTAGACTAGTGGAATACCGCCTCCAGACATCGATTGCAGAGCAAATGGAGAACTTTTTGATTGGATTCCACGAAATTATTCCCCGTGAGTTGATTTCTATTTTTGACGAGCAAGAATTGGAATTGTTGATTTCAGGGTTACCTGATATTGACGTCAACGATTGGCAGAACAATACGGTATACAACAATTACCTGCCATCACTGATCCAAATCCAGTGGTTCTGGAGAGCAGTCAAGTCTTATGACAACGAAGAAAGAGCAAAGTTGTTGCAATTTGCCACTGGGACTTCCAAAGTGCCGTTGAACGGGTTCAAAGAGTTGGCGGGCGCAAACGGCCATTGCAAGTTCACTATCCACAGAGACTACGGAAGCTTAGAAAGATTACCTCTGTCCCACACATGCTTCAATCAGATTGATCTACCTGCCTATGAAACATACGAGACCTTGAGAGGAAGTTTGTTGATGGCTATCACTGAGGGCCATATCGGGTTTGGTCTTGCATGAGCCCTCATATACGGTATATATTTTAGTAATACAGTAATTTTAATAAGGCGTCGTATCTTCTGAGTGCATTCTTGGCGGTGTCAAATTAAACCTTCATTGCTTCTCCGCGTGGTGAGCTTGCAGTATCCCCTGGTTCGAGAAGCGATCGAGCACGCTCGTAGAAACAACAGGCCCTAAACTCTAAAATTATTCAGACACATGATCTAATGTCTGCGGCATGTACTAGAAGCCTCTCGTTAAAAGCCTTGCTATTGTTCAGCCCAGTTTCCGATGAGTTTGGTCTACGTAATCGGGCAGCACGATAAAAAGATTGTGCATATTACTCCACATCTTAAGTGAAACACACTGCGAGTCAGGATCGGGTTATAGGGGAGGAGAATTTATACGGAATGTAACGGAACAAATTGCTTGTTCCAACACGTATATGTGAAAAACCCTAAAATACTTGCGCATAAAGAGCTTATTTAGAGTAATCAGTTTCATCAAGCCATCATTACGCTGCAGTTACATGTTGGATGCGTCTATTATCGTTTAATTATAAGCTTTTGCCGTTTCTTTTCCTGGAATTGGCTTGCTTGATATACAAAGCTTACTTCCTTCACATTGATTAGAGACAGTTTGATGGCTCCGTATCCATATTGGTCCACAGAATCTTTATCGCCTCGTCCTCAAAAAATTAAGCGACAAAACCTGTAGAAGTTAATTTGCTTGGCCAAGCCTCAGAAGCCTTGCCTCTCCGATTCCACTTCTACCCACAGCTCATGTTTTAAGGCGCCAAGGCGTAAGGGCTGTCAATCCGATTCTGA
Source organism: Kodamaea jinghongensis (assembly GCA_030556895.1). Lineage (NCBI taxonomy): Eukaryota > Fungi > Ascomycota > Pichiomycetes > Serinales > Debaryomycetaceae > Kodamaea > Kodamaea jinghongensis. The sequence continues at coordinate 46,910 of JAKTUX010000032.1, read as the reverse complement.
GCGGTAGAGATAACTCACATGCAATTAATGGAACGTTCCAGCTATGTAGTGCAAAATTACTCGACAGCGAAGGTTGCATTGAAGCCAATTAGCGCAAATATTGGCCAGGAATGTTCCTTAGATGCAACTCACACCCTGCGCAGAGTTAGAGTTTTTCCACTGAATGCTCGAAGGAAGCTGTTGGGCGAATTTGCGGAAGTTCATTGTCGTATTCTTCTACTGATATGATGTATTCACGATCTGTTTTAGCAAATCGTGCAGAGGTAGGAAAAATTATCTGCGCTGACCGAGAACCTCGCTCGACCCGCCTTTCAGTGGCACAGTGAAATACGCCTTTCAATTCCTCGTCGATATTTGCTCATTGATTGCTATGAGCTTGAAATGTCAGATTCACATATTAACCTTTCAGCAATATCAGAACAAGCTTTCAGGGAAACCCCATGTTTGCATCACACCCACCCCTAAGAAGACTTTCGAATAAACTCCGGCTTGAGAGCAGTTCCCTTTTGATATCATACACTTGATTGTCACCCTTATTAGTTGCCCGGGTCTCAAGCCCCTGCGCAACCAACTCTCATGTACAACATCAAAAAAAAGCCTCGGAACAGTTCTGGTCTGAAGGAACAGAACCAAGTAGACCAGCTCTACCATCCACACGCTGCTTCCAGCCCTAAACTACTCTCTCCAGAGCTGCTCTCGTTATGCTTTTGCCTATGGCTGCAAATTAAGGCTCACGTGACAAAGCCCGACAGGTATAACCACTCTTGGTTCTTCCGAAATCTCGGGGCAAACATCCGTATAACCATGAAATTATGAACGTTGCGAGATTATATTTGAGCCATGAAACTGAGCACCAGTACAACACGATTTTTGCAGATGACTCTCGAAGTTGCTCAGCTGCACCGGCCAGCGTCTGGACCCGCTCATACGTGGTCACACATTGCTAGCACCGTACGATAGAAACTATAGCAACTCTCGCCTGCCATATGCCACTCATACTTATCAAAAAAAGTCTAACTGCATGAACTTCCTGCAAACTATGCGTTTAGAAGCTTAGGCTTGTGTTGCAACTGGCTTTCTCTCGAGCATGACGTCCAGTATGTTGATGCCCTGCATCGCCATGGTAGATTCTAGAAAACTCTTCTTTGTAGTGTATGCCACTAGCTTCAAGCTCTGTCCAATCTTTTTGAATCCCTTGCCTTACCGGACTTTTCATTTATTTTGGGGTTCACGATATCTCCTTAGCAGACAATGGACCCTGAATTGGGGAGGCACGCAAGCACCGCGCATCAATTGGGGTCCCACATCCATCCTTAGTGCCCAGCCCCGAAACTATAACTGAACCTCCGTATAACCTCTGGATTGCCCGGAACACATTCGGTTCTGTCACACTTGCAGACTTCATGCAAGCAAGCCGTCTATTTCTATATATAAATAGCGGGCCTATTCCACGGATTGCGGGCCATCTTTTGCTCGCGTCCACACGTGATCCGTCCATACAGTTACTAGCCCGATTCACCCACCATCCTATATCATGTTGGGGAGGTTGTCAGCGGAGATCATCACAGAGATCTTCAAGTACTTGACAGCTAAGGATGTCCAGTATTTAAGATCTGATGTGAATATACGACCTTGGGTTGCCAACAAGATATTCGAGAACATCAAGCCTTGGGATCCACATTCCAAGGTGTACGGGTCAAAATACTTACACTGTTTGTTTGTGGTGAGCACCTTGTACAAGGCCGGCCTTATACGACCCAAGAATTTATCAATTGGCTTTGAAGACTCCGTATATACCGTTGAAACTTTGCTGATTTTTGAGAACTTGGAAATGGAAAATATCATACTAGATGATAGCGAACACACGTACTCGGGTATGACATTAGACACAAACTCCAACCCAGAATTGGTAAGCATTTTGGAAGAGTTACCTAATACTAGGTCGTTGTCGTATCACTTGCTAGATTTGGACAAATCTACCTTACCTTATCAATTACTAGAATTGGTCGTTGATAAAGTTGTCAACTTTGACCCAGCAAAGCTTCCACAGGGTATACGAAAGTTCACAGCATTGAGCACCATTAACCATGCTCAACTCCCTACTGGTTTGGTCGAATTACGAGTTCAAATTTCCAGCGGCGGCTTGGATGTTCGGAACTTGCACTCATTGAGGTCGCTCGAGATCTACGGAGGTGAAAACTCAACTCTAGCATTCGTTTACCTTCCTCCATCATTAAAAGAGCTCCTGCTCTATTGCATTCCTTGTACCCAAGCATACTCATTTCCATCATTAACGAGTCTAAAAGTAGAAAGTTGTGAAGTGACATCCTCATTCTTTAAATTCCTTCCACCCTCTTTGCAAAAATTGCAATTGGACGATATTAACATGGCAAGAACAATACCCGTACGGGAATCTGTATTTCATGAGGATCGCTTCTTGGTCTTCCAAGAAGAAAATTCCTGCGTTTTGAAATTGGACTTACCTTTGGGGCTTTTGGAGCTCGACATCAAACAATGTCATGCACACTTTGATATGGTTTCCCCCCCTAACCTTGCTAGACTAAACATCGATAGAGTAAGTTTTGTTTTACCAGACACCAGCAAAGGGTACATTGTCAACGAAGAATTGTGCATGCTAGCACTCCCTCCTGCATTGTCCTCACTTTCGATAGTGAACTATGGATATTACAACGTGTATAACACCAACCTTTACAGCATAAACCAATTGAAGGAACTAACAATCGAAGGATTCGCTAATTTTAATTTTGACATCCCCACAAGTGTGCAAATACTCACATTAACTAATAGCGGGATTGAAAGTATCGATTTCAGTTCATACAATCTAACTTTTCTTAATTTGCAGAACAACATCATAAAGAACTTAGGCGACTTGAAGCTACCACTGTCTCTACTCACTTTAGATCTATGTGGAAACTTGATAAGGGAGTTGGACACAAGGTTGTACATCAAGGAATTATATGTTTCACTCAATGAGATAGAGACCATCGGCCCCAACTTTAAAGAACTGGTGATCTATAAGCTTGATCTTATGGGAAATTCCATGCTTGATGCCTTGGCATTTGACCAGTTACCACTGAGCTTAAGGTTTCTCCGTGTGAATTCAATTGGAATACTGGGACCGATTCCAACAAATGTGGAAATCCTTGAAATGGATAATCCTAACATCGAAGAGGTTTTGCCTTGCTGGCCCAGGATATCTGAAATCTTAGCAGACCTTAAGGTGAACAAGGTGACAGCATTTGTCAGACACTTTGAAGTTGGGAACTTTTATGAACTCAAATCTCTTGATGAAGATGAAGAAGAAGAAAACACAGTGCGTATATTCATCGGTGAAAACATCATCGTCCAGACAAAAGACAAAGAAACAGTTATACTGCGGCAGGTGGCCGATGATGCAGTTTTCGGTAGAAAGATACAAACAGCTCTTGAGTGAATAATTAAGTTCCAAATTTAGGGGCTATGAGACTAATCAATTTACTTCACATCGAAGAGCAAAGTATCTGCCAATAACCCAGCCTATGTCTCGAGCAAATTAGAAGCTGCTAAATATCCTTAGATATGCTTAGACCTACTTCTGATAACCAGTTGCATTCAGTATGAAACATATGTTTTTCTGATGCACTTCAAAGAACAGTACACGTTGGCAGGCACTATCATTCGGTGGATTTAATTATGCCTAATGTATTAATATACGAATTTTCCAGTTGGCATTAGTCTGACGACTTAGCTAACCCTTGAAATGCACAATGTACTTCACCTCACACGCTTTAAGGCGTCATTGACCAGGTACTTTGCGCATAGTCACTCAACTCCATTTGGAGTTGCAATTGGCAGCCGACTAATAAGCGGTAATTCACAGTAAATTTAATGGTTGGGATACTCCAAAGATATAGAATTCCAACTTGATTTTGTATGATGTTTCATTAATCCCTCAGCAAGTGGCGGCGGTGTTGCACATCCTCAGTGATGACCTGCCGTATCAATCAAGTATCTAGTACAATTTGCAAATAAACCATAGCAGTAGGAATATATTCGCGTATATCCTACATAGTTCAGGTCAGGAGCATAGTCATTAATGCTGCAACACTCAATATCTTCTTCCAGATGTAGCACTTTCTTTTTTAGTATCGCTAGTTTGCATTTGCAATGTGCTACAAAATCGTGCTTAACGAGTACAGACACAAATTGGAGGCATCTCCACACTATATAGCAATAACACACAATAGATACCACTCTTTGGAATGAGATGATTAGGAAAACGTGCTTTTGTATTGAAGTGGGCTATGGCAAGTGCTCTTTCCTATGGTAAAAATGCGCCTGCATCATTTGCAAATCCGCACTATGCTTGACCACTTGCCACAAGAACTCTTAAACAAGGTCTTAGAATATCTCACTCTAGAAGATGTTTGTTACCTAAGACTAGATCCAATTGCATTTAGGGGCTGGCTAGGAGACTGTGCTGTGCAACCAAATATCCTTCGTCTTAGTCTTTCGAGCTGGGACACACCTACTTTAGAGCAATTTGCGAAGCACCCTTTACCAAGGGACGGACTCCAATTCTTCATCAAGCAAGGCTACATACAACCATCCACCCTAATACTTCATGAGACTTCAGACCTAAAATGGTGGGACACGACGTTATTGCTGTCGTTTCCTGCTATTAAGCTCATGGCTAACGTTTCTTTGACCAGCGGCACGATTTTTGCCTCTCCCGTTATTGATCCCGCAAAGTTGATCGAACTTAACAACCTTCTGACAGTTACAACTATGGCGTATAGAAGTTTGGACACAAGTTCGCAAGTGATCCCGCCTAATCTCAAGCAATTGGCCATAGACAAAGTGGAGAAGATCCATTTTGATAGACTTCCGACCTCGTTAGAGGAGCTCACACTTTTTAGTAGGATAGACTACTCCCAATTGCCAACTACCCTTCGAACTTTGCAATTACAAGTGGGAATCGGAGGTGCTGATTTATCCCATTTGAAAAATTTGGACTATCTTCTTGTGTGTGGACGAGAAATCACTCGTTTGAGCGAGATTGAATTGCCTTCGAGTCTAAAGTCTTTGAGCTTGTACAACACAGTATGCAACAGCACAGTTTCAACATTGCCAAACTTAAGCTCTTTACAAATTGAACAGTGCTTTTACGGACCACTGTTCTTTGAGGCTTTCCCGCAGAAGATACAAAAGTTACTGATAAAAGGCACCTCTAGGAGCTTGGATTCGCCTTATTCACATCACTCTCGTCCAACAGAAGTCTTAGTATTTGATCCTCCAGATTCTTTATTAGAACTAGACGTGCTCCTTGATAACTCAGTGGAATTGAACATCCGCTTCCCTCCCAATTTACAGCGCTTGGTGATTGCAGATGTGACATTTACAGAATACTACTCCAGCCGGTACTTGGCTTTTCCTAAATCGTTGACAAGCTTGTCGATAAAGCAGGATTACAACTACTTCAACAGTCTCCCGTACTCCACGAACATTGGTGAATTGGAAAATTTAAAGCTGCTAGAGATCATATCAGCCTTGTTGAACTACACAATCCCGAAGAATCTTTACACCCTCCATTTGATCTTTCTTTATTTGGAAACCATTGATCTTCAGGACACCCATATTAGAGAATTGTCGCTTAGGCACAATAAAATTGGGCTGTTACAAGCCTTGAAGCTTCCGCCGACTTTGAAATCGTTGGATATATCCGAAAACTTTATCAAGGAATTGGACTCAGCTTTAAATGTGGGGGAAGTGAATCTCAGTTACAATGGGCTCACCTCCATTTTGCCTATTTTTGAGGAGCTGCAAATTTTAAAGTTGAACCTCTCCGGCAACCCTCTTCCAACTTTGGCTCATATACCTATGTCCGCTAGGTTGATTGACATTGTCACTGTGACCCCGCTACTTAATATTCCAGATCACTGGGATGTTGCTTTGTTTCGGGGTTTAGTTAGCATTGTTCCTCATTGGGAGCACATAAGAAAAGCAATAGAATTGAACGTCATACAAGTTACTGGTATTGTGCGGTATAAGGGAGTTGGAACTCTCTATGCGTTGTGGTCCAGGTTCAACAGTAGCAATGTGCATATATTTATTGGCGAAAGCATTAGGATTTGGAGGAAAGGATATGAAGAGATGGTAATTGACTTGCCGAAGGAAACTACTACGATTAAATAAGGAAATTTCATAAATCTGGTACCCTTGTCTAGAGGTGCACCGAAAATTAGATCTTAATAAAGTCTGTATGTCTCTTAGTCAAGTACTCATTTATGGAAATCATCTTTTCATTATCTCAGCCAAAACAGGCTATGCTGGTCTGGATTGAGGGCTGAGTCCCGCAATACGCTCCACGTAGTGTTGCAAGCTTATTGCCGCAAAAACTAAATTCCGGCGCGTGGCAAACGGCTCCATATAAAACGAAGGATCTGGGTGATAACTGTGCCGCCATCACGGTTTCAGTTTTGAGAGCCCTGAAGGAGATGATAGGAACCACAACTACAACAAGGATTCAAATGGGACCGTGTGTGCAATAAAGTGGTTATTTCTTGTTGCAACATCAGCAGACCACAGCACCTGTTGCAGAACGGCTCGTCTCACCAGTTGTCCCCCCCTTGCAAATGAAATCAGACAATTTACAAAAACATAGCTACAACTCAAACCCTACCATTTAGAGGGGTTCGCCATGGCGGCGAGTGTGTGAGAAGGTTTTGCGGCCGACGGGAAGACTCCGTCGTAGACGCATGCGCCGCAACTACGGCACGAATATGAATGAAGAGTGTACCTAAAGTTCTCCAGAATTGATATACCAACACCCCGGTTTGGTGTCGGAAAGCTATCTCAGAGCCTGAAATTGGATGCTTGCTGTTTGTATAAACTTTGGGCATCTACGGATAATTGAGCTGGCTAACGTTAACCCCAATTTTGCAGCCAAAGTATAGTCTTAATTTCCAGAAACCACGGTAAAAAGAAGAACAGATAAGTATAACTATTGAGAGTTGCGACCGATGATGCCATATGGTGCAATGAAACTGGTAACGTTGAGCTGCTTATCCGACATGCATTCCGTCCTGATGTTCATGGAAAATTATCTACAAGTAGCTGCAGGAAGTGGAGGGCTCTTCACCTAGTGGCAAAATAATATATGTGGAACCAAGAACAGAGCATTAGGTAAAGTCCCTCCATGCCTTGTGTCTGATGCTGAAATTCACGAAAACAATACACATGTAAATATCACATTGAACATATATTGAACAGTCTAAATAGTAATCGAGCCAATGCAAGTGGTAATGGTATACACAAGACAGAATTACCATTTCCACACCACTGACTCAGGAGTCGCTGCAAACAGCTTTCTCTAATGTTTGTCTAATAAATAACCTAAGCAGCGAACTCGTGGACAACCTTCAAATTCTCTTCGGCTACCTTTGCGTTTTCTTCATTCCACAAGCCACATACACGGACCATTTCTTCTGGAGGGATAGTGATTCTTCCCTTCTTCTTGAACACATACTTGGTCATACCGTGCGCGTAGGTGACCTTTCCATCCAAGCTCACAAATCTGCTGGCAATATACAACCACTTTGCGTCCCATGAGTGAACCTTTGATTCTACTCTGTATCTAGCAAAGCACTTGAGTTCTCTTTTGAAAGAGCATTGAACGCTTGCAACTGGCACGTAAGGATAGTTGTTCATGGACTTCCCCTTGAACTCGCCATTGACATTGTCAAAGTAGTCATAGAATACCTTTTGGAAGACTCTAGTCACCAACTTGGAACGGGCAATGTCTAAATCTGAGAAATAGGTGGAGTTCAGCTTGTGCATGTACATGTCAATTTCCATTGGAGAGACATAGGTATTGATACCGATCCAGTTGAACAAGTCCTTTGGTTCCGTAATCCCGTGGGTGTTCTTTCTGCCGGTCTTGAGGAACTTACTCTTGGGAAGAGACAAGTTAAGCAAGATCTGCGTGTAGAATCGGGTCAAAAACGCAAAAGGGACGGACTTGATACTGGCAAAGAAAAATGCAACTAACGCTGCCTTCATAAGCTTGCTTAACATTCTAATAGTCGATAGTGAAGTGTAGTTTGGATTCGCGCTGATTCTTTTCGCTACTTATGAATTATACGCTAGGAACTGCCAAATCTGATAAGCGATGTGGTAAAACGCAAACGTTTTATGGTTCAAACAAAAGTTGCGGACGTAATGCTTAGGGTTAAAGTAAAAGGCTTGGTTTATCCGTAGTCAATTGGTGGTGGCAAAAGTGAATTGGGTGTGGGGGGGTACTTAACTTTGGCATGAGATACCATATGCTCACGGAACACGTCTTTTTTTCCAGAATACGTAAGTTTGAGTATGGCCGGTGTAACCTCTAGTCTGACCGTTATTTTACCGCCGATACCATGCGAAGATTGCGGGTGCAGATCGATAAATAAATAACGTTAAAGACTTGGATTTCCTCATTTTTTGCAATGAACATCCGTCCCATTGGGAGGAAGAAGTCGTATGAAGCAGCAACTCATGGGGTGTTTCAAAGTTTAGAAGCACACCATCAGGAGAGAGGATACTGTGGGACATGGGTGACGATTCATTATAGGATAACTACAGCTCTCTGTGAGTACTAGGCTAGACCAATTGGTGGCAATCTGACACACACTGCTGATGAGCTAGCACTTGGGTGACTGAAAACAAGCAAAATCAAAAGGTAGGGCATGATTTCTTGGAAATCCGATCCACGTACTGTTGGCGACCTGCCGTAGTAGCGAATGGCAATTCCCCTTCCTCCCGTCCTATAGCATGCAAAATGTAGGAACTAAGATTGAGTAAAATGCTGGGTCGATAGCTTGCCAGCAGCCTTTGTGCAGTAGATTTTATACAATCAAGACAATTCATGTAATTTAAGCATAAAGGGTCTTGCAAAAATCGATTCCTACAAACATTTGTAAAGATTAGTAAAATAGTGGGTTTTCAGTACAGATAAGAAAGATCTTGAGGCCATAATTATCAAGAAAGTTTCGTTAGTGCCAAGCATCGAAACAATAATCCGAAACCACATTGAAGGAGCATGTTGCAACAAGACACGCCCCCACGCAAAAATGGCTTTGCCATTACAGGGCCCAACTTCTCGGGTGTCCGAGTTTTTTCTGCAAACCAACCGAACCGCTTACATCAGCAGTTCTCCGCCGTACGGCGCGATCCCAGTGCAGACGGAGTTAACTGTGCCCATTGGAAAATGACGAAATCAAGAGCCGGACAATTTTGGAGGACGCAACCGACTTGCGCACCAAGATTTCGTATGCGGTCGAATACAAGAGGCTGGCCGTAGAAGCTCGGCCTTCGTTCCCGCTCATAGGTGTTTTTCTCAATGGCCCCTGCTGCTTGTGGGAGGCATTGGTGGCAGGGCTAGGGGAGTCTGTCGACCTCTCTGTTGTGGCTTTGTTTCAATTCACGGGGATCTACTACGTTTCAACTCCGTGTGTGGCACTTCTAAGAATTTCCAGTGATTACTGAGCCGACTCGGTCAATCTCGGTCCTAGTTGACGCCAATTACGTCATGGTGCTGACGGGTTTTAAGGAGATGGCGGTTGCACTTTGATTAGTAAAGATTTCCATTGAGGAGGTTACGTAGAGTATCTACACTGGGCGAGGGCCTGGTAGGCCAATCTCCTGACTACATAGGCAGTGTCGTGATGGTTTGATTAGATGGAGGGGTTCGGATCCGGAAGAAAGACGAAGGACGATCCTTGTGCGTGGGGGTGCTATGCGCACTAGCTCATATGCTCGAGAGGCGCGCGTGCACCCAAACGACAAATCTCTCTAATCCGGACTTGCTCCTATTTCATTAACGGCTTGTGCGGGTAAAACGGCTGCTACGGCTGCAGTCCCACAAAAACAACCCATTCCCATTATGAAAGCTTATTTGTTTCGGGTAAGCCCACACTCCGGAATTTGGTCGTTTTGTCCGCAGATCGGTTGTAGTCTCCAACAACCTTCAGACTATCATTATACTACGAAATGGCACGCGTATAAGGTACTCCAACGCTGTATTGCAGTTACAGTCGCTGAATCTCCCCGCATCAGCACTTTGTTTGTGCTTTATTGTACCATAGAGCGTCTTGTTAATTCAACCCCCCCAACCTTTGTAGAGGCCGTTTATTTCCGGTTCTGCATATAGCTCGACAGGGCTTGAACAAAGGGCTCAACTTGTCAGGGCTACGAAAAGACTAACTGTTTTAAACAATACAAATTCACAATTTCATGAGGCAAACAACATTTGGTTTGGCTCACCCCCACCACCCCCACCTCCTTTTCAATGAGCAAGGCTTGCATTTTATTTTGCAGGCAATTGTTCAGGAGGAGACCAGACTTGACGTTTGCTCTTCCGCTGCTACCGATTCTCGGATCGTTGACCTATTCCGGTTAATGAGCGCCGCTCCTCAACCCCCATAAATATCCGCCTCCGGAAATGTGCCTTATTTGGGTTTGGTGAGGCTTATAAAAACTTGATTCTGGACCATCTTCTGAACAAGCCTTTCAATGGAGATCGGCAACGGATGTGGCGGGTCTCCAGGATACGCAGACGTTCAGTAGAACAGCTGCTCATAGTCTCTAACACAAGACCTTTTAATCTATCGGTTGAAATGGAGTAATGCCCAAGCACTGATCCCGGTAACTCCTCTGTCAAATCCTTTTCAATGTTTTTGCTTATCATCTCTCTGCCAGATCCTCATTACTAATGGCGATAGCGCAATCACAATAGAATTAAATTAGACATAACTTCAATATTAAGAGTGCCAGAGAGATAACAGCTTATAGTTAAGCGTGTCCCCAATACGTTGTCCTACTCATTACTTTTCTCTTCTTACTCTAGTGGCAGTAGCTCAAGCTCCCAACGTGGTGCGGCTTGCACTCGTGCGAGTACCGTAGTAGCCTTGCCGAGCAAGTTCAGCACTTATCGTCGAAAGAAAGACCATTAATACCGTCAGTTGTTACTGATCTTTGAAAGTTGCTCTTATTATTGTTAGTAGCGGATCTCTTCCGTATACATATGTTCGTGTAGCTTAAGAAAATATATGGATCATGTTGATTGTTAGATACGCAACGTGAAGTGGATCGAAGATATGTCGAAGCTCGCATATACGCCGTACCAGCAACCATAATATACATTGGATCCTGCTACATATATCCATGACGTGCCAATCTTCTTGGAGGGGGCCGAATGCAGTGTAAATCTACCGTGGTTTTGTAGTGGTCCTCAGCTGTAGTTGCAGACATTGCTGCAAACTTGCAATTGTCTCGGATTCGGTTAGTGCTCTTTTGAGCTCTTATATGAGCAAGTTACTGAATGCAACGTGTTTCAACTACTCGGTATAACCAAAGACCTTACCACATCTGCGTTTTGCACCTGAGACTAGAGGGCTGAGAGGCTGTAGAATAGTTAGTTGGTGACCAGATGCGTAACCGCAACCATGGCACTGCTGAATACAACAATTTGAAACCTCCGATCTGCTGGATGTGGATCATGGTAGACACCCCAATGGGTTCCCGATATCTAAGCGTAGGCAAATTTGGTCCTCCATATCATGCTAATCTGGAACACTATGAGTCTTTCCATCGCAAGAACCGCATGAGTGTTGGCACCAAGATTGCTCTCATACGTTTGGAAGTTGTTGGCTGTGATCATTTTAGGGCATTTCTGTGTATTTCATCTTGCTCTGAGCAATTTAATTCCTTTTATTGCTTGCTTGTTCTATGCGAGACTCATTAATTTCCCTTAACCTTTGCGTCGGCATGATCCTAGATCGTTCGAGAACTCTGCCGAACCTTTGAGCTAAACCTTGATTCCAGCATCCCAAGTGGCAACAACAAAAAAACCTCTTTAATCCATAGCCGTTTCATTGGTCTTAGCTCCACCGTTCGCAGAATTTCTATCCGCTTCTTCGAATTTCTTACGGCCGTCCGCCCTTTGACTTTAGGTTTGGCTGCGAAAAGAACATAACCGTCGCCACCGGAGATAACCTGTGGCGAAGGGTGACTCGGATTTTCAGTACGGCAGTAGCGACAGTGATGGAAGGCTGCGTCCTGAGACCCGCTACAACCAAGCCAAACAGTCTCCTATTGCCAGGTGCTATTCGGGATTCCGTTCGGTAAACATTACGGTGGTGTTGGTAGGGTCATGCTTTGGAATGAGCATCGCCTTGTCCAAAACCAAGTGTGCAGCCTTAGCACACCAATTTGGTCCAGCTTTACAAAACTAATACTTTTACCCCCCAGACGTTGAAATGGTGAAGTTCTTACCTGAGAACTGATTCTTGAGTGAATCATAAGTCAGTTTCTCGACGCTGGACGACTAAGTTCCCGTGAGAAAGGTCAGGTTGCAAAATTATGCCGTCTTCTTCATCTGACTGCAACTCAGATCGAAATAGAACCCCGAAGCCTTAATTTCGTTGAGAACTTCATCACCATGATGTTAATGTTGCGTTTCAAATACCAGATTTACCTTGGCCAGTACTATGCTGCTTTGATAGGCGCTTGTACCCCAACTTTGCATGTTCAAATTCCAATTTACTTTGTCTTTTGAGGCTTGACACTCTAACTCCTGAAGTTCTTCTAACATTAGAAAGCGAAGCAACATTCAAGTTAAGCACACGGTTCTCGTTGGAAACAGTTTCTTGCGAATGTTAAGCAGTGTACACTGGATCTTAGCGCTGAAGACCCTTGTCAATGCATCGTTCTTCACTGTATAAGTAGCTATGCAATAAAACAATCAGATGCCTTACAATGCAAATAATTTTGGGTCTTTTCTCCCTACCATCAAATGGTAGGGAGAAATCATTTTATGGTAAGGCTGAGCCCAAGCCCTCTTTTAAGTTGAAACCAAGGATCCAACCCATCTAGACTCTTAAGCCTTACAGGGCGCCCCTTGGCTGGAATCCATATGCCCCTATTTGCTCAATGAATTCCTGTAAAGGACTGGATAGTGTGCTTATCGCTCAGTACAGCAAGTCTGGATTATACTGCGAACTACGTCGCTGCAATGTATTAACCTTCGTTTTGGAGTAGCTTCACAGTTCCCGAATACCGCTGCCACATAAGCTAGTTTGGGCTTAGTCCCATTTGTGTCTTTGGGATCGAGCTTCCATTTGACATAGTCATCATGAGTCCTCACGCCGCTTCTATAAAAACTCAGCCTTATGCATTGGCTGCGAAACCCTAATACGTCAGGGTTTCCAAGATTTGCAACTGCCCAGGTAAGTTGAAGAAAGTAAATGCAAGAAATTAACGTTGCATACCAAGGCTTTGGTTATGGCAGTAGTGCCTTTTCTTGTTTTTACCGAATACAAGATCTTCCTCTAGCACGACAAATGCACTCTTGGTCACCCTCTTCTGTGAACACCCTTTTAAGAAGCTCTTGTCATTGAGCCAAATAGCCCCGTAAGAAGAGAAGTGGCTGACTCCTGTTTTCATGCTTTCCCCAGTTTTCCAATGGATCTATTTTTGGGTCGTTGCATCGGTACGAGAAGGCTGGAGTTCACTGCGCCTCACCAAGAAATGGTCCGCTGGAAGATCCCGCTGTTAGGTTCTCAGAGATGCTCCATGAAATTGCTCGAGGTAACCTATAATTCATGAATAGGATAATCGCTTTGTGGATAAAAGAGCCTTTTAACAGGCGTCAACAAAGAGAGTGAATCGTTGGTTCCTCTCACTTGTGCGGGACGTAACGCGAAAACGCACACGCTGCCCAGAACTGTAGCAACGCAAACCTTGGAGGTTTGCAAAGAAGTAGTGGGGTAAATTTGGTAATATACAACTGGTATCTAACAGGTGACGGTATACTTTTGAATTTGAGGGGTTTACACACCACACTTGATTTGGTTCGCTTGGTGTTGTGGATAGACCGGCAAGAAAAATCTGAAATGACCCCAAGACAATTACTGCAGCAGCTTGCTAGCTCATTACAAATACATAACATACAAAAGAAGGTTTCCTACGTCATTAACTGTCAAGGCATACCAGCTCTTGTTTCCGTTGGCCGTTCTCGGGGTTACTAATGCTGTTGGTGTCGGTTGTAATGTCCCATTAGTAATTGTGTCTAACTTCTAAAAAATAGGTTAACCGAACGCCTTGTCTGTGATCGCCCACCTTCCGGCCTATGCAGCAACTTCAATGACAGTAATCTCCACAGGTCATACAATATACTACCGTGAAATATCCACGGATATACTCTAAATTCAACAGTTTGCAACAACTCGACGGACGCGGCCCTTGTGCGCCACCAAGATTGCTTTCAACCAAAAACTTCTCTACATTGATAATCCTTTCCTAACCAACCATATATTATAATCTATAACTATTCCCTCTTGATAACATTTAAAGCATAAGCACACACATTCTTCTCGACATGATTCACCATCCAATCGTCAACATTCTTAAATTCTTGTTGACACATGCGACACTTTCCTGGAACCTTGGTTCTTTGATCTTTCTTGGTACCATTAGGATATTGGAAATGTATGGCTTTCAAGTGGTTCTTGAAAGTGTCACATCTCAGGAAAATACCGGTATTGTGGCAACAGTGATCAACTTCTCCCTCATCCAGCAACTTTTTGAATGGGCACTTAAATTGGCCTTTGTCACTGCCAATCTCCTTCCAGTGGCACTTGACATGTCTAAATAAATCATTTGGTCTGGCAAACCCACGGCTACAATATTTGCAAATATGTGGCCTCAGAGTGGGCTTGAGATGTGTCAGCTTGTGTGTTGCAAGGTTACTGAAATAAAGTTTACATTCAGGACATTGCCTCTTCTTTCTAGGCTTCCATTTTGGATGATGGTCATCTTCTGACTCGGAGGTCACGCCCGAAGAAGTTGGAGCTACAGTGGCAACACTTGCAACATGATTTGTAGTTGCCACTGGTTGACCTGCGAGAGCAACTAGTTGCTGTGCCACTGGAATCATGGGCTGCTGTATCGATTGTTGATATTGAATTTCGTGTGGAGTGCCTTCTTTCTTGATTTCAATCAGTCTTTCTCTAGATATTGGGCTTGTGGCTTGCGTAATCACTCCCTGAGGGCTGCCAATAGGACTGATGGCACCAGGTCTTACTTGTGGTTGGGGTTGAGCTTCACGTGCAGCATGTTCACGTGGCTCCGCAAATCTTAGTGGTAGCAGCTGGTACCCATATTGTGGAACCGGTACTGGAAGGCTGAACTTGTGTGGATAATTTAATGGTGGCAAATCTAATGATAATGATCTAATGGATGGTAACGTCGTACGCTTTGGTGAGTTTGGACTTGGGTATTGTGAAATCATGTTGAATGCTTGAAAGATTTTTGGGAAAACCAGGAATATGTCCAGGTATTTATAATGTACTCAGCCGCTTTTCGGTACAACGGTCCTAAATAAGAAATAAAAACGAGCCTCTCTTTTACCGGGAAATAGCCTTGAAGTTCCTATTACAATTTATTTTTTAAGAGCTTGTTTTTCCGGGTTCCCAACCTAACTCACTTTTTTCTGGCTCAGGCTCGTCGGGTGGACGTCAACTAAATTCAATCCGAGATTGCTTTTGTGTTTCGGATCGTCCGGGTCAGCCGTGCATTACAAATGTTGACTTTCCGGTGTCAGCAACGATGATCTGCCAAATTTTCTTCAAGCCGGTTGCTGATTCATATACAGGGCACCTCAGAGACGTGCATGGTGTAAGTTTCCTGCTGCTCCCGGCTTCTTCTTGCTTGATTCTTCTCTTCTTTATGAGCTCCTTATCCCGCTTTCCCCACCGAACCCATCTTGCCCTCGTCGAACCTGGAATAGGGGAAGCAATGCGTCATCAGAAAATATTTCTGCATAGATAAAATCCGTTCCATTACTAAGAAAAGCTCGCACTTGCGAAACCAGGATTTCCATTTTTTTCAGTGAGACCTTCCAGATCATTCCAGTGGCCGTGCTGTCGTTTAGGTCATCGATCGCCGTCGAAATTTTACTAATTATAGTTCTTCGCTTTCATGACACGCTACTAAGCAAGCGCTTGGTACTGCCATGGACCCTTTGGAGGTGACGTCCCTATGTCAAGTTAAGACACTCTCTAGGGCAAGGCACGGCGTACGGAGAATTCGCGCGGAAAAGAACGGCCTCGCACGGAGGTAAAAAAAACTCTCGAAATACCATCTGATCGCCGAACTATAACTTTCCCTTGTTTTAAACTCAGTCAACTTGCTCTAGCCTACCGTGCACCCTAAACTTGGACTTCGGTCCACTCGCTTTGCAGTGTAGCAGCAGTAGGTCATCCTTTGCCATCAAGACTTTGCCGTCCGGATATAAGATCACGTGAAAGTGCACGTGAGTTTGCAGCCAAGACCAAGGTCTTTGCAAAATTCTTATTAAACCTTATTTTGCATTCCACTAATGACCCGCCTGTTCTATTTTAAGTCCGACCGTAGTATCTCTTTGTTCTGCAATTCTACATGATGCTTGCTTATCTGGAGTAGGCTGCAAAGCCTTCTCGAGGTGGGAATGACGCAAAAAAGAGCTACGGCAACTACAGAGAGGAGACAGTCTACTCGAAAGCATGTGGAGAAGAATTTCAGCTCAGTACAATATTATGTAGACCCCGTTTCTGGGCAAGGACGCAATTAGAAAAATTACATTTGCAAGCCTCGTACCACCATTTGCGCGGGCCATTTTTACTTAAGCCGTTCAGATAGCCGTACCGAGCATCGGATGAATATTAGCACTGGCAACAAACCAAATGGAATGCCGTGCTAGAATAGAAACAATAAGAATCTGCAATATTAAGCTGGATGACAAATAAGCACGGTTACCTCGCGGGTAAATAAAATAGGCCCTAGAGGCTGCAGACACAGTTGCTGGCCACGCAAGAAATATATGCTTATGTGGAAACTACCATTAGTGGCTGTCACTCCCTATTGCTACCCACTTTAAACATCCAGTGACACACATTTACTGCCCTTCCTGATGTTAGCATTCTTATTGTACAGTACCTCGGGGCTTTTCTCTCAGGGTTTGTAGTGAATTCCACGCCTGGCATGGCGCAACTACATTTCTGGATATTCCCATTTTGAAAACATCAACCTTATCCTCTGTACGATAGCCTGGTTTGCTTCAGAACCCTGCGTTTACACTTAATGCCGATGGCCGGGTGGTCTTGGCTAGGACAAGCATCCTGATTAGGGTTCAAGCACTATGCTCCAAACCAAGACTGCTTGCTGCGTAACGTCAAGATTAAAACATCAAGCCGATGTACTAGCACTGATATCGATGCTGATCTGTGACCAAAAGGAATCCTCCTAAGGCAGCAATATGTCGAGCTCTGTTATTTCGTCGGCTCCATAGCTGCAAAATAACTAAATTTTCGGCAGTTCTAGTAACATCGACTTTTTTTGGTCTTGTGACTGTTATCACAGCAGAGGAGAGTTGCTTCCCGTCTGCTTATTCTTTGGTACTGGCTTTTTCTCGAGTTACGCCGGGGACTTCACTGGTGTGGCAGTTCTATACGCTACCAAGCAACCTGTGTTACGATTCAATGCTCGTTGGTAGAGAAGGTGGTTTGTCGTTCTCCTCTTAAATATGTGTGACACACGTTTTGGTACTATTGGTAGCGTGTTGCTTCTATGTTCCACTCCACAGTAGGATTCATTTGAAATCACTAATGATATGTGATACGGCGGTCAGGTGAGTTCAGCTACTGGTAAATCAAGTGTCAGACACACAAACACAACTGAAAAGCTCAAAAACAAGTGAAAAGCTCAAATACAACTGTAAGCTCAGATAGTGGATTCAGATCATGCAGCTTCTGCAACAGAGTTGTAGTTCCGCCCAAACAGCAATCAAATTAGCGCAGTTGCAACTCTTAGACTTTGTGCATTCTAGAATTTCAATTGTCCTTCTTTCTTTTCTGTGTGGGTGATGCGGTTGCAGCACCATATGACTTTCACGATCCTTCCCATCAGTATAAACTGGGGGTAATACACCCTCAAGGGCACGGCCGGGACACAACTTATGTTGGGGATTGTTCTCTTATTCCCGAGAGAACCACAAGTTAGTGGAGATACTTCCCCATATGGGAATCAGAACCTTAAGCCTAGAAGAAGTGCAATTTGCAACCATTTGGCTAGTCCGGAAATTCCGAAGCATCGTTGTGGAGAAGTCGCCGGATAAAGGGTTTGGTTATTCCGAGGTGTACCGCAGCTTAGAAATCCAGTCTGAAACCGCAGATATTATCAATGGAAATGTTACTTCTTGAAATCCGATTCGTTTGTTAGTAACGCTTTCCCGACTAATCCGGGCTAGAATGGTGTTTGGTATCGAGAGTACCCTTTTGGCGAGAACAAAGCCGGTGGGTGAGAGTTCTCCATGATGAACATGTCATTTAAGGGAGGTGCCTTTGATAACTGTCTTTTCTCTGAGTGTTATGGGAATAATTCCAGAAGTTATCTGGGGGCTACGCATTGCGATAAACCGATAAACCTCTAATATCTTTAGAGCTTACAAAGAGCATATTGGGAAGCCAACAACGGAAGAGATGTGTCAACCAGTGATGTGCCTACCATAAAAGCAGAACCATTGTGTGTGTGAATTTTTGGTTCGCCAGCCGTTCTAATCTTGGTAAGCTCTCTTCACGTTTTCTGGAGACGCTACGGACTTGGCACCCTAACTGCTTGTTTAGCTCTATGCAGTTTCCACCAGAAGTCCCTGTTTGCTACTTCGACTTACCAAGAGACTCTCTAGCTTCATGTGAGGCTACGTGGGGCTTGCCGAACATCCCTTACGTTGGGAGTCTTGTTTCACGCCAATAGCTGAAGTCTCATAAAAGGCTCAACAGACCGAAAAGGCAGGCAACGAACACTCAAAAAACACAAACATTGAGAGCATAATCACTTGGGTATAATTTGTGAGTACGGGAGTCACTAATTTGAGTCATGGATAGTCATCGAGAGACGATTTTCAGTACTGCGGTGCGGGTTTTCCTTCATCAAATCGTACCTTCACTTCGCCGTGGACTACAGTATTATAAATATTCATATATTAAATCTACTAAAAACAAGATTCAACGGTATTTCAACCCTTGAATATGTCTTGGGTGTCATGAAATATCTAATCTAGTACCCATGCGGGTTCTGCGGCAGCCCAACGCTCAGGAATTAAGAGCGAGCCCACCGGACCTAAGTTGGGGTAGGACCACTTAAGCCTTTCTCTTTCTAATCTTAACTTCTTCGTTAACTTCAACACCGGAAGCAACGCACTTTTCCTCGACCTTTTCTTCCTTCTTAGATGGCTTCTTCTTGTAAACCTTGATGTAGAACAGGATGAACAACAACAAGTACGAAGTCAAAATCAAGTAACCGTATGCGGCAGCCAACTCACTACCGTGGCAATCACCGACGTGAGGCAACCAGTTGAAGTATCTGTAGGCGTAGTGGGTGTAGGTGGCAAAGTAGACAAAGGCCAAGTCAATGAAAAATTGGATGATTTGGATTCTAGTGACCCATTCCTTCCACCAAACTCTAATGCCTCTGGCACTCAAGAAGTAGTACCAGTACATGACAACGTGAACACCCAAGTTCAAAGTGATAGGTACCCATTCAACCGAGGTGGAACCCGTTAATTGGGTGTAGCACAACAAAGCAGTGGCACCGTGGTGATAAGTGTGCAAAAACAACAACTTCTTCTTCTTCAAAACCAAGAAAACAGTGTCAATCAACTCAACGTACTTGGTCAAGTAGTTGAGGTAGTACAAAGTAACAAGCTTTGGAGCAAAAGAGTTCTTGTGACAAATGGCGTAGAAAAGACCGTGGTGATACAACATAGGCAAAAGTTGTTCAATACATAAAAGCAACAAGATAAGAGAAACCAAGGTCAAAAACACATTGTGGAGCTGGAACAAGAAGTTCAACTTGAGTGCTGGTGCTTGCAAAGTGTTGGACAACCAACGGCCACCAAAGATGATGATGTAGTATGCAATGATGATCCCAATGGCATGGTACCCATTAGCAAGGAACGTTTTGTGGTGAACAAATTCAAACGATTCAGCAGGGTAACCAATAACCTGTTCAAATGCAAATGAGAAAATAGGCCAGAGGTGAAGCCCAAAGGGACGTTCAACGGTAGGAGCACCAAACTCGATGATGGACATGTTGTTGATAAAAAAAAAATTGTTTGCTTTCAAGAAGAAAAGCAAACGCGGTTCAAACGTGACAGATCCGGACAACAAACATGTAGGGTGTAGCGCGTAAGATAGGGGCTGTAGTGAAAAAATTTAGTGATAGGGTCCTGCGCGCGGTCACTGATGTTAACGACGGCGCCCGCTAAAGTCGCTGAGCTGTGGTGACGGGCTATATTTGTCGCGTCACGAGGCTGTTCCCCAAAGACTTCGTCGCGGGGATCATATTTGCATCCGAGGCATGTGATCGCTCGGTTCCACGAACAGCACAAAAATATGATTGCACTCATGCACTCTATTGTATGAGTAGCCTATCCACGCTGCTTGTCTCTTGAACTGTCAGGCCGCTGGATATTCCTTCTCTTCAACGCATTTCCTCGGCTTTTACCGCCACCCCCAAAATCTTACCCACCTCTCTTAACTCTGAGCCCAGATTTCTTTCAGCCGCGAGGATCATAACTAAACCAAGGGCTACGTAGCTCAGGGGATACGTATACGAAAGTTTACATGAAAAAAATAGCCACCTATTTTTAAATCTCGTATTGATGCTTTGCCAGATGCCAACAGGGTGTCGCTAGGGTGGGGTAAAACCTCCATACAATTAGTGGTGACTCTAAATACGGGGAGCTGGTGGTGGTCTGCGGTCATTTGCTGCAATTCCCGAAACAGGTGTAGCATAAAATGAAATTACTTCGTAAGTGAGGAAAAATCAAGAGCACTATCAGCCATCTTTAGTTGCACATTCAATTCGGATACCGCCTCTTGTCCTCCATACGGAAATAACTTTTCTCGATGGATGCATTTGCATGTGTATTTGAATGGAAGCTGTCCCCCAATCTGGGGGGTGCTCAAGCAAACATATGGAAGAGGGGACTGCACTCGCCTATACAGAAGAAGTCTCTAGAATTTGCCACAATCACCATCTCAACAAAAGCTTATCTTCTTTACTGAACAACTTTTTCGCAACCGCATCTTTGTGTAATGGTTTTCGAGTTGTGGAAACCAGGCCCTAATGATCGTGTGCTTCCGTTAGTCAAAGGTTCCGCTGCTGGTGGCAATGACTGATTGCTATTGTATACTCAAGAAAGCTAGCATTTTGATGGGGCCGTCTGCGTGTTGTAACTCAGTTCAGGGTGAACTCCTGTTGCCTCCGTCATTTCACGCTCATGATTACCTCCTTAGGTTGAGGTATTATCGCGTGTCTTGGGGGGGTATGGAATATTCTATGGATGGAGTCGGATATTACGAAGTCCGCAGAACTTATGAGACACCTCTTGTATGCGCATGAAGTAGTATTGGTGGTGGAGGTAGTGGTGGTCCTGCTGTCGACTTCCATTGTGCCCGCCAATTCGAATTAGGAAATATAATATTAGAACTAGCAATCTGCCGTATATCATACGGAGTAAGCTGAAACTTACTTATACCGGAAATCTGTCAATGGTGGACCTTACACTTTTCTGCCTCTGTCTTGCTTTGAATCGCCCAATTGTGATGACTTCTCATCGAACTTGCTGCAATAGATAACCTGGCTAAGTGATGTTGCTTGCAACAAGCTGATGAACCTTTTATTTGCAAAATCCTGTTATTTCCGAGCTTCTGTATATTTCTAAATCACTTTCCCCTCTATGTATAATAACAGTTCACAAATTCAGCTGTGATGTTTTAAAGAGCCTCATCAATTGCCAGCTCCCTCCTAAACCTAGCCGTCCACAAGACAAATCAGATTATGCAGGCTAGCATAAAAAATAAGTCACCATCCAGCTTGAAGACGCAGTTTATGTCCGCCAAGTTTAGCCCATAGTTTAGCCCATATTTTTCAAACTATACAACTCTTTGTACTTGAGCTGTTATTTTTGTAATGTCGCCCGCTTTTTGTCTTGGCCTCATTTATTTCCTACCTGCAAGGGCGTCTCGTTAGAATAATTTTTCAGTTATTGCACCAACACTGGAAAAGCGGTAACTTGTTTTGGAGAGTCCCCTACTTCACAGGAACATGCGGGAAAAGGTGGATTCTATCCAGGAGCAACCTTTAAGCCAACATTTGCTTCAGACCTCTGTTAAACCCACCTCCGTCTCAATTTGGTGATTTCCGTCTTACGGCATTTTGATCCATTTAAATCCGCCTCAATAACACGGAAATAATAGCAAGAAATTCTATCCACCTTATATTGACGTATTCTCCAGTATTACATTTAATCCCCGTCTTTGGTGACGGCTTTAGGGTTCTCCGGAAGTTTAACATGATGCAGGGCCGTGAGCTTTCGTTTGCGTGATTGTTTTAGGTGCAGATTGAACTTGTGTGTCAAAATATGATGGGAGAGATTAGATACGTTGCACTTCCGACGTCCCCCTGTCGACAAGATTCTGCGGTTAGCCACTTGTAGGTCAGGTACTTGCTGTTCACTTGCCACGTTAGCGACTCTCGTTATAACAGCTTACGTAAGATTTTGCAGCCAGTTTTTCTTGCTCCTTCCTTAGGCAACTTAAGAGGTACGTAAATGATAACGGCCCCCACCCCGAACTATAAGTTAAATACAAGTTGCAAGGTAATCGGACATACTAGTTGCATTATAATTTGTGAGTGTGTCAAAGATTACGATATTTTTCAAAATTAAGAGTTTATTTTAGAAAATCTTTAAGATAACAAACTGCGCAAAACAATCCGCCATTATCTTTATTACTCGTCTCATTAGATCAGACAAGAAATAAACTCTTTTACAAGAAATATCTTATAATGAATAGTATTTAATTTGTATGTACGTATTAAAATCCGCCTCCACCACTTTGCGCATCTGTCCGAGCTGCTGCTCACATGAGGTTATCCCTGAACGCCTTCTGAAAATGTTAAAATCCGTTGAGACTTCTTTTATTATTGGCCTATTTTGCTAACCGACTATACCAAGATAGAGTGGAAGTATCAATAATCTACAGTCTGACTGCATTTATAGTTTCGCCAAAATAGAGGTGAACTCATGCGCCAGTGCTTCTTGTATAACCCCAAGCTCTTTGGAAGTCTTATACTTCCACCGTAAGCTGCTATTCTTTCAACTGTTGGGGTCAGGGTTGCTAAAGTTTCCAACTCATTGGGTATTGCTACTGTATTCAGTTGGAAGCATTACATGATGCATTGTCATACTTATTCCTTCTCCGTTGGTCTCCTCGATCAACAAAGCATATCAATCAAAGATTTCCACTTCCCTATTCTACAATACTATTCATCCCACTATGTTAATGCTCTTACCTGGAGAACTAATAGAGATTATCTTCCAATACTTGACACCTGAGGATGTTCGCTTGTTGAGAGGCTACCACCAGCTCAGCACACATATAAACAACAAGAACTATGAAATAATCAATCCTAAAGAACCATTTGGTGTGCAATGTAACAACTTCTGGCTTTCAACTCCGTGGCTACCAGCAAAGGCACTACTGAAATTCATAGAAGAAAGGTCCATTAGTCCAAATTGCTTGAACTTAGAGCTCTCAGATTCCTTGGAGGACTGGTCTTATCCAATGCTAGCAAAATTTAAATCCTTGCAAATTAATAACTTGATCTGCCCGTATCCATCTTTGAGGCAATTGGCAAAGTCCACCAAAGCAGCAATATCATCTTGTGTTAACTCCGACTCTAATCTTGATGCCAACATGATAAAGCAAGCAGAGGGTGCCTTGGAAAGCATTAGTTCCAACTCAAACTCAAGCATATTTGTTTACCCCAAGCTTCTTAGTTTTCCTGGAAGGCACACAACTGTTAGAATATGGGCTTATTCAAGCACCCTAGATGTCGAATTGAATGGCGACCCCCAGTCAATAGTGGTGTATAGAGGGATAAGTCAAGAAGAGTCTCAAAAATTGCAAAGATATAAAGGACTAACCAGACTATCGTTGTATAAGATGAGGTGCACCCTGCAGTTTCAATTTCCCACGCTTCGGTTCTTACTTATTTTTGGCTGCAACATCAGAGCGCGAAGTGTCGCAGACTTACCTGAAACACTTCACACATTGATTATGGAGGGAATCCACGTTATAGGCAAGTGCACTACCTTACTCTTTATGCAAGGCAAGAACAACAGTTCTGTTCAAAGACTTAAGGCAATGGTTCTTGATTTGATACTCCCGACCAAACTCAAAGTGTTTGAAGTTGAAACAGATCATGTGTACCTCAACGTTACGCTACCAGACCTAACGCACTTAAAAGTTAACAACACAAACTTCATTCGAAAGGAAAATAATGCATATGTGTTGGATAGCTTAGCCTGCTCGCTAAGACTACCGAAGACTTTGCGAGAGCTTCTGCTTGTGTGGTTTAGTTCGAGCTTATATCAGCTAAATTTGGAAGACTTAACAAATTTGCAAAAAATCGAAATGAACTACACACCCTTTCATTTGAGGGTGCCTCCATGCGTCAAGTCCTTAGACCTACAATATTGTTTTATAACCAAAATTGACGTTTCATACACCAGCATAACCAAATTGAACTTGTCCTGCAACTGGATCTGTCTGTTGAGAAATGTCGCAGTACCAGCAACCTTGAGAAGCTTGGATGTAAGTCTCAACAGAATAAGAACCCTTGAGAAGCCGTGGACCGTAAAAGAATTCTATGCGTTTGAAAACCCTATTAACTCAATACTTCCCTGCTTCCATAAGCTGCGAGTTTTCAGATTGTGCTTTGACGTGTTGAATGCCACGAGTATTCTGCTAAGCAATTTACCCGATTCGTTGAAGGAACTTGCAATTGGAAGTAATGATGCTGTGCCCTTTAGATCGATTCCTGCTAAGCTAGATGTTGCAGTGATGAAGCTAACTACTGCACAAACAATAGTCCCACATTGGTCAAAGATTGCAAAACAGTTACCCATCTTGGACGGAATAGAATATATTTCTGCGTACATTAACTTGTTTGAGCTTGGGAAGCTATTCATATTAGGTCCCGAAAAAGATACCACTATTGGTCTGCAGTCAAAGGCTTGCCATTCCTGGTTGATTTTTTGTCAAAGTAAAGTATATTGCTGGACATCCAACTCAGAATTCATCATCAATTTGCAATCCCCCAACAGTTTCAAGAAGCTTGCATTTCCAGGATCAAGGAAAATAATCCGTGAGAAAATATTGGAACGTCTTGGCAGGTTATACAAAGAATAAGAGAACTTCGAAGATAGACTTCGAAGTTTGAAAGAGCAAGGTGAGTTCAGACGCACAAGGTGTAACAGACTACAATCTCGGTAAAAATTTGAAAGTGGTGCGTACAAAATTTGCTGCAATTGCAGTTGTAAGATACATATATTTTACAACCTCAGAGTCAACTCTGAATGAATACAAAACTTATCTAGTAACGCTCACCTACAGTCAATTTCTCATCATATCATTCATTAATATTACTTTGGTTTCAAATTCAAAAAATCAATGGATACTATTATATCGTACCCATTTTCTTCACATGCATACATGGCTTCATGCTCGTTCGAATGCAAAAAACGAATGTTTTCCCCAACCAAAGCCTTCAACAAATTAGTAGAGTGCAAATCTCTAATCTCAATGAAACCAGGTTCAAATGAAAGCAAGTACGGGAAGAAAAGCGCTACGTTTTGGGCATGACCTTCCCAGAACAAGCTCCAATCATGTTTGGTTCTCCAACCATTTTGGTTGATCAAAAAGACAAATTCAGCATAACATAATAAAAAGTCTTTTCCTAATCTGTGGATACTCAACGGAGTAACAGATTCCCTTTGAATAGCAAAATCCAAAGAAGGATCTGCAGCATCCAAAATAGGCTCCTTTCTGCCGTCCAAGGTCAAAATCTCAAAACCCTTAGCACATCCGACACATAATCTTGTCTTCATAAAAGAAATGGAGATTGGATCTGAGCTGAATGTGAATTCTCTGATCTCATACCTTCTGTTCTTATTTCTTTGTTGATTTCTATCAAATGGATTAACAGGTTCAAAGATGCTAATCAGATGGGTACTTCCGGTCTTGGCACCACAAACTAACAACTTACTATCACATATACCAATCTTGAAAAATGTTATGTGATTCATGATCAATTTTCCAGATCTGGTATTCTTGGCGTGGTCCAATGAATCAGTGCACAGCAAATCAAATTCATACAATGCTTTGTCAGATAAGACTAACAACTTCAGGTACTCAACTAAAACTTCAATTTGAGTAACATAGACTTTGCTGATCATCAATGTTGGATCAGAACAAATCTTTTCATTCAGGGTGGAGCTGATCGAACGAACAGTTGACACCCAGACCCCAGAATCAGTACCGTACAACAACTTTCTTCCACCATGGCAAGGAACTGCACAGTTAATTTTATTACTTCCATGGAATCTTCTTGTTTCAAACTTATACAAGGAGAAAAGGTCGTTCTTTTCAATCATCCTCTTTTGTTGATTATGAATTTGTTGCAAGACTTGATTTTGGATAGTTACATCTTCGGCATATAACAGTGCGTGAACCTGAGTACTTCCTAACCCCAAAAAGTTAATTTGGAACTTTCCTGTCAGGTTCGACAGACCACCGATATAGTTTGTGGATTCAATCTTGTTCTTAACGGAACTCTCTGCTAAAAGCGATCCTCTATACCTGTTGGCTATGACGCTCCTCATAGAAGGTATTTCAACACCCCCATTAACAAATAATAAAGGCAAGTAAATAGGCTTCTCAAACACCTTGTGCTGCTCCCTTTTATTTTGGATCTTATGCTTAACAAGCAAAAGCGCATGCTCAAAGAGATACATGTCGATTTTTTCGTTATCTCTCTTTCTGCTTAATGTAGCTTGATAAATGATTCTATTGTTGTAAGCCAACTTAAAGTTGTACTTGTTTTCCAACGTTTGTTTACCCAATAAACGATGTAAAACCATGACTTTGTGTCTGTCGGTAGACTCACCGGTTTGCAAATTAATCTTCACTAACAACTTTTCAATATCCTCCTTCGCCTTAACTAAGTTCTTATAGTCTGGAGACTCAGGTTTAGTATTCTTTAAAATTCCACCAAGTAACAATTGATAACGAGCAGGACGCTGGACACCTTTAATGAGGAAAGATGCTAAATCTTGCTTTCTCAGCTCCGGCTTCTTTTCAATTGCTTCTAAGAATCTTGCATACTTCATGTTCACTTGTTGTTGTCTTTCGTGTTCAAAACTTGCAAAAACTTTATTTCCGGAATATCTAACGAAAGGATCAAAGCCTCCAACAAATTCTAAGAAAATATCTGCAAGGGTTTCAACAACAGGCTTTTGCTGCTGCTGTCTTCTTGTCAATGCTTCACTTAATGACTTGGCTAAACGGAGCAAGTCACCAACTCCACCGAAAACGGTTTGGATAAAAGTTTCTCTTTGATGTTCAGGGATAATATTATTTGCTGGGTTCCGCAATGGCATAATGTAAAAATCAGTCATAAACTCTAAATCTTTAACGTAATCACGTTCAGTATAAATAAACTCATAGATCAATTCCTGGCGCATCTTTTCCTTCTTATCCAATTGATCTAAAATCAGTTGCGGAACAGTTTCGTACCATAATTTCTTGGTCTCTTTCTTATCACTCAACGAGAGTCTCAGTACTGCACGCTTCAATCCACCTTGGGGTTTCAAATTAAGACGTGCTTGTTGCTCTAATCTTCTTGGGCATGCAATGGAATAACATAAGCTGTTACGTGTACAAGTTGGGGAATAACAATCAGTTAGAATTGTGAAAACCCCATTAACACCGGTTTGTTGAGATGCATTCAATTGAGGTTGCAAAGTAGAGCCCTCTGTAAGAACTCTGTGAGGCTCCAATTGAGCTTGGTTATTATGTGGAGGAAGCTGTTGGGTTAAAACCTGATCTTGCAATGCCTGTTGCAATTGTGCTTGATCGGCAAATGAGCCATGGTTCGACCCAGGGGCACTCTGTCCGTGTTCTTCCTGATAAAACTCAACATCGGTATAAATATGGTTGAAAGCGTAAATTTCATGAACAGAGTCTCTTAATCTGTGATTGTATGTAACATCGTGGAAGTACTTTTGTGCATCTAAGGATCTTCCGAGTAATAAAGCCAAGTTACGGTCGTTCGTACGAATAATACGACAAATAATATCAACAGCCATTTTCCCTGAAAAAGTATCATGATATTCCAATCCGTCTTTAGTGTTAATCGTTAAAATGACAGACTCCTTAAATACTTTGGCAACCCTTGATAACAAGGCAGGGTAAACTATTGGTTTTTTAGTTGATGGTTGCTTGCTGACTGTAGAAACCAGAGACACTCTATCTAACGGCTTGCCAATATTAGTGCTCGTCACTAAAGAGCTGGAAGAACTGAACTTCTTGGTGGAGAAAGATGACAATTTGCTAATTGAAGTGAAAGACCTTGACTTTGACGAAAGTGAAAAAGTGTGATGAATTGACGACGACGAACCACCACTACTAGACAGAGGTCTATGGGATAAGTTCAGCAGCAGATTAGAATGCTGAGACTGCGGTTGCTGCGAAAGCGGCTGGAACTGATGTTGCTGAGGTTGCTGCAGATTTGCTTTAGGCAAAGTTTGAACTGGGTAGGGAGCAGATGTGTGATGGCTTCCCAGGGCCGACCTTTGAGGATACATCTTAGATTGCTGATACTTTGCGGAGGCCGAGTTCAATGATTTTGTACGAGAATCTGGTCCTCCAGGAGACTCCAATGCATTAGGTAAATTCAGGGTAGATGCAATACGGCGCTGTTCTTTCAAAACTTGATTGGTTTGAATTGGAGGTAAATTTTCACTTGGAGCACGACGAACTGGTTTTCTTGGACTCGAAGTGATGTTTCCACCATTGGGTGCTACAGGTTGACCAAACATTGGATATGGAGGACCATTCCCTTGAACTTGGCCATGAGCGTGACCATGGGGCGGATGGTTTTGATTATAATTATGGCTGTGGTTGTGGATATTGTGTTGGCCATGAGTAGGGTAGAAGTTTTGTCCCTGAGAATGTGGAATTGATTGACCCAGGGGACTTGGCGAGCCATAATTTTGAGATGAATTAAATCCTGTAGCTGGAGACGACTGTAAATTTGATGGACCGTGAGAACTACGAGTGGGCGTTCCTTGAGCGTTGTTGTAACCCCCGTAAACTGGACTATTAAGTGGGGAATCAGATACAGCCCTTTTCGTTGGATCCAAGGTTGGCTCAGGGTAAGTGAACTGGGACGACACCGGGGTATCTACGGCATCATGATAGAAATCTTGGACTGAGTATGGAGACTCGGTTCCTCTATTTTCTGAAAACTGTTGATTCAAAGGTGTTGATGGTTGTCCAGGGGCGGGACCATTATGACCCGAGCGAGTGTTGGCATTCAGGTTGCCAGGAGGAGCGTGTGGATACGAGCCTTTCAGTAAAGGAGGTCCACTTGCAGAACGAGAGTAATTGTACTGCTGGGGTGGCTGTGGTTGTTGTCTCTGGATAAACCCTTGTGGAAGTAAATGAGCAGGAATATTGACAGCATTGGGGAATTGTTGAGCTGGATTATTGCTACGACGGTCATCATCTTGGAGACCATTGGCATATCCTTGTCCACGGGAGGAATTCATGGAATGATTGTTTCCTCCGTATGACATTTTAAAGAATGTATTTGCTGTATACACGTAACCTCAATTGGCTCTCACACAACAGTCAAAAAGTTTCCCTAGTTATTTGGTTTGAAAAAATGAAGGAGTGCTGGACAATTCAAGGACCAGTGCGCTAATAGCAGAAGGGATTACCGTACACGATGGCTCTGATTGTTGGGACTGCTTGATTGATCGGTATTGGCGGTAATCGATTGCTGTATGTCTAAGATTTTTTTTGGCTGCCATATTTTGGGTTTCGCGCTACGCCTGCTTTGTCAGCGTGAAATTAGGCTGAGTTTGAGGGCTTACCAGGAGAGAGACGACGACGAAGCTTTTCAATTACCGATGAGCAACTCTACTTCTTGCATTTCTACGACTCTCGTTGGAATCTGGTGTACTTTGAGATCATCATCCCGGACTTGACAGACTAGCTGTCAACTTGGAAAGTCTCACAGGCTTGTCATGAAACAACACGTGACCCTGGAATTTGTTTCGAAGTTTATCCTTCGGACTGAAGGTATGTGTCCCATACCGAAACCACTCATACGACCCTAGAAAAGTGGAGAGCTGCAGCGTATACCGGAAATGGAAACTTCAGTGGCATGAGATGATTGATTTGAAGTGATCAGCTGAACTGTTGTGATGGTTTCCAAAATTCCCCAATGCTCAACACCCACTAATCTGTAGAACCTCGAACTCCCATTGTGTGTCTTTAGTGTCATCTACGTAGTTGCCGTACTTGGTATGCCTCTGTGCAACATCAGGCAGAGCGAGCGATCCGATCCTACGTAACGTTATTTCGGGCCTTTTTTCCACGTGACCGCACAAGCAACCCCATTTATCCAATCGCGGTCAAAACTCAATCACTCACCAACAAACATGCCAGCATATCATTCCACCTTCCTTCAGGAGGAATCCAACGACAGATCGATTGGAAACCTTCCGCTTCTTCCGCTTAGAACCAAATACCGTGGGCCTGCCTACCCTCCTCAGCTGGATTACGACATTATCGACGAAACGTTAGACTTATTCAGGGCAAACTCCTTTTTTAGAAACTTTGAAATCAGAGGTGGCGCTGACAGATTGTTGATTTACGGTATCTTATTCACAAGCGATTGCTTGTCCAAATTAACAAAAACCACCACTCAGAGAGATGCTGTTCGTGTATTGAACAATTTAAGTTTGGATAACTTCAAATTACCTGGAGAAATCGGGTTCCCATTGAACTCAATGTACCAAGGTCCTGCCAACAAGAATGAAGCTGACATTTTAAGACAATATTTGCAACAATTTAGACAAGAATTGGCTGAAAGATTGTTGGTTAGAGTGTATGCCGATGGCGATGTCGCAAGTAAGCATTGGTTGGCCTTTACTAAAAGAAGATTCATGAACAAGAGTTTATAAACATATACGAATAAAAGTAAAAAAATGTTATATTCTTTAACTTAGGTTTGCAACTACTGGTCGACGAGGTTTGGTAGAGATAGCTCTGAATGATTCAGAGATCCAGCTCAAATGTTTGGCTAACAATTGAACGAATTGAAAAATCGTGGCGGAGGACACAGCCAACCTTAACTTAAGCTAAGACCGATTTCGGTTCCGGTTCAAACAGTCTACAGCCCAGTTTGTAAACAATACTGTACAATCGACTGTCTTCATAGTCTATAATAAGTGGCTTGCTTTGTTCCCTGTGGTGTTGGGTGCTGTCATACAACTACAGTTACATCTTAAAATTATTGCTATACCTTAGTTTTTGCCGCAGCTGTATCAACCAGACAAACGTAGTCTCAATGTTGTTGAAGTATCTGGTGGATGTTAGTATGTAGTTATTCCATTCGATGTGGGTATTCCTTTCAATGTGGGTACTCCTTTCAATGGGAAGTAGTTAGCTCTTTCTCTGTGAAAAGTAGTGAGAGATCAGAGTGAAGAGATCAAGACGATTAGGAGAAAATTCATGGAATCTGGATAGTCCGAGTAGCCTCAGTAGTATACTGACCAGAGTTCTTTGATGCGTTGGACCTCGCTAGTGCTGCTGAACAGTTGCCTAAGATTTATCGGTACGCGCGAGGTAGATCCCGCAACCAAATTTGGCTTAGCGACAGCAGTCCAGTAGCATTAGCAATTATGGTAACAGCTACACACATCACGCACTTCAGGGACAACTGTGTGGTTAGAGAGAAATACTTCAATGACTATCAATTCGATTCACTATCGGAATTGTAGCATCTCCGGCGCTGCCTCACTCTAACGATCAAATGCTTTATCTGGAGCAGTCGCTATATCGCAAATTTTCAAGTATGCAAAAGTATAAACGGGAAGATAATGACTTGGCAGTCATTGCAATAAAACTGGCGATTTTGGGTGGAGTTGTTGCTGCCAGCATAGTTCTCATAGCAGTTTACGGATCAACGCCGTGGTTGCCGTTTCAGTTATACCTCATCTTTTGGAGCGTATACCACTACCTCGAGTTCATGACAACATGCTTGCTCAACAACTCAGAAGTCGTTGACGACTCCTTTATTTTGGAAGATATGCAGATCCATGCTGTCAACATCATGTCATTAATAGAGTTTGCAGCAAAAAACTGGTATGGGTTAAGATACAACTCCAACATTGGAGCCTTTGGTTTGGCTTTGGTTATGGTAGGCCAGGCAGTGAGAACCCTATCAATGTACACTGCCAAAGAATCCTTCAACCACTACATTCAAAGAGACCAGAAAGATACGCATGTTCTTGTCACACATGGGATTTACTCGTTACTTAGACACCCTAGCTATTTTGGCTTTTTTTGGTGGTTTATCGGTATGCAAATTATGATGAACAATGTGGTTATGTTGATCATAGGTGGAGGAATCTTGCATACTTTCTTCAGAAAGAGAATTGCGTTTGAAGAGGTGTACTTGGTCAAGTTTTTTGGTAAGAACTATGAAGACTACAGAAAGGCCACGAGAACAGGTATTCCTTTCATACGGTGAGGCGCGGGATAGCAATTTCAAGTACGGTGGATTAGCGAGTTAAGCATAATGTGGACCGACACTGCAAGGTGCAACGGTGAACGTCACAAGCGGTTGCAAACCACGTATGCAAAGCGCCAGTTCAATCAAAAATACAGCTTGATAATTAATTTCAGAGCATATGCTCTGCATTCTAATTCTAATAAATCATCACTATATATACACATAGAATCGTATAGTAGAGGACATCTACTCCTTTGGAGCGACACCCAAGCCGTTGACATTTCTGTACATCAAAACACCATTGTCACCTTCAACGAATTGGCACCATCTTGCAGACTTCCACAAGGAAACCCACATGCTTTCGTCACTGTGAGCATAGTGTTCACCCATGACCTTCTTGATAGCTTCAGTTGCAGGTCTAGCGTTGTAGAAAGGAATTCTCAGGACAAAGTGGTGCAAGACGTGAGTTTCGATAATGTCGTGGAACAAGTATTGGCCAACGAAACCAAACTCTCTATCGATGGTAGTAGCGGCACCACGAGCAAAGGTCCATTGGGAAGCTTCGTAGTGAGGAGCCTTAGGGTCGGAGTGCTGCAAGTAGGTGATGAAAACCAACCAGTGATTACACCAGAGATAAGGTAAAAACCAGTTCACTAAGAGGTTGAAACCACCAAAGGTTTGGTACCATTGGTACAAAACGGCTGCTTGAGCCAAGATACCAATGTCACTAATGACAATGTACCAATAGTCCTTGGCCTCAAAGATAACGGAAGATGGGTGAAAGTGAGATTTCTTGTACCAGGGCACTTCGGCGAGCTCTTGGCCAGAGACATTGGCAGCCAAGTAGGCAAACCAACCAAAGGTTTGTTGGAAAACCAATTGCAGCAACGAGTAGATTGGAGAGTCACCGGCAAGGTCCTTCAAGTGCTCAACGCCGTGTGCCCTCATATATCTTTCTCTGGTTGGAGGAACGAAAACCATGTCTCTGGCAATGTGGCCAGTGGCCTTGTGGTGCTTGGAGTGGGAGTACTTCCAGGAAAAGAAAGGAACCATCAAGTACGAGTGCAAGACCCAGCCTACAGTGTTGTTGACGCTCGAGTAGTCAGAAAATGCACCGTGGCCACATTCATGTGCCAAGACCCAAATACCAGTGTAGACCAACCCTTGGGCGTACACGTAGGCACACCATGCAAGGCCTCTCATCCAAGCACTTGGAAGCAACGGAATGTAGCTGTTACCCAAGTACATGAGACCAGCAACCAAGGCAATATCCCTAAACACGTAGTAGAAGGACTCAACCAATCTTCTCTCGTAACATTCGGTTGGTATGGCTTTCAAGATGTCCTTGATGGTGAAGTCTGGAACCTTGTATTCGTCACCATAGGTGTCAATCCCAACCAATCCGGATTCAAAGCTGGCGACATTGCCAACCTTCTTGATCGAAGACCCGGTGGATGGCCCGCTGACGGAGGAGCTACTAGCAGTTACTTTAGACATGAGTGCTGCAAAATTACAAAAAGTGCGAACAACCTGATTTTTATAACCCAAAGAAGCAGACAGAGAAAATAAAAAAAAAAGAAAAACGGAAAGGAAAAAGAAAAGGGTGTCTGTAATGGGAGAGGTCGTGGGATGGGAGTGATCCGCCGGGTGAAATAGGGATCCTACCATCGAGACATCGCCAGGGGTGGCTTACTTTTCGATAGGGTAGAGCACAATACAAATAGTGCTTGGAAGCTATGCTCTATGGAACTCAGTTGCTTGCCAACATTTTACCCAAAAAATGTAGCACGATCGATTCAACAAAATCGATGGTACAAAATTATGGCTTCTGATTTACACGAAAGGGGCATCGACCAGAAGTGGCTCAATTGCAACGGACCGGTGGCCTGACTGTCCGCTGTAGTAGCAGCTTCACCAGAGTTAGGGAGCACGCTGTTGTAGAATCAGCATAGCGGTTCATAACTCTACGATTAGACCCTCGGTTCTGCGGCGTCACAAAATCAGCAGATAGAGATGCTAATGCGCACATGAATACACGTGTGTGCGCAGCGAGTGCTCAAGCTAGGGGCCATATCAGACGCCTTGCTGCTTCCCGATGACACGGAAACCAGCGCGTTTCTTCCGTAACGTGGGCCTGCTGATCCTTTGACAGCTCAGGCGCATCGATTTTTTTCACACCCTTACCTCCTGCCTCTGGGGCGAAATAGGGCTCAAGGCACCATGATTCAAGTGATTACGATAATGGGGTAAAAAGCACTATCTGGTGGGGCTTTTCAACGGAATTCCATGACCTCGTGAACAGAACCTTAATTCACACGCCGTAATGGGGTCATGGGGTAGTCTCTTTACATGTTGCTGCACGCACACAGTTGATGTGTCTTCATACATGTCAACGGATAAATTACCCTTTGGTCACCGGAGGGTGCGTGTGAAGCACGTACGGAAGACAATCCACACTTCTGCTGACAATGGAATGTAACATCCTGACACTGGGTACTGTGCGCGCAACGCCGGCTCCGACTGTAGTGTCGCTTAGCTGCCTTGCTTTCCAGTGTGAAAGGACTGCATCTGTAATAGGAAACTATTCCATTATCAGCAGCAACAAAATGTTCTAAAGCCTGTGCTAGCGCGTTAAGCTAAATATTAAGCGGGGATAGAATCCTGCCAAGTAGCAAAAACCGTCTGCATTCTCTTTGATCCACCTTCCAGCATTCCCGCCTGTGGGCTGCCCAGAGCTGCTATCCCCACAAGTCCTGTGATAGGCTGCTGCTCTTGGTACAAAGATCGCTCGTGTAAGCATACCCCTATTAACTTTAAGATTTACAACAAGAATAAGGTGTGCATATCGCCCAGGTTGACTTGACACTGCTATATTACTAACTGCCACTACCCCTGTGGTGTCTGTCCATTACGATTTGCCGGTACGTAGTGCACCCGTTAGTGCGGCTGGAGAACTTTGGACGTTTTGCTGTACGAACGAGCACAAATGTACAATCCAACAGCTGTGCGCATCTAGTGCGTACTGTTTGCTGTAATTAGCCCTACACGGGTGATTACAGTCTCATCTCTGGTCAGTTGTGCTTGTGAAGTATCGAGTGTGGAGCTCATAGCCATTCTTACTTGGTTGAAATGGCTGCTGGAGTCAAGTCGGCATACACATGCACACTGAGAGATATTCATCAGCAATGATAAGTGGTTAAACTTGTGAGTACTACCGTTACCATTCTGAAAACATAGAACTAGTGAGTTCCCAACCCATGGCTTATACCCACACATCTACAAGAAGGTATAAATTTCATCTACAATGATCTCAACATACACAAATACATCTCAATACGACATAATCACATCGACAATACAACTCTAATTCTTAAGTGTTCCATTGGGGTTGATGGGTTACCCACAACCAAGATCCTATTTCAATACAACCCAATTATCTAATATTTTGCAACCTAGTGTTGTTCATATGCACGTTAATATCCAATCTATCAGCATCCTCTTCGATTTTCCGCAATCTTGCGTTTTGCAGATCAACTTCCTGTCCAATAAGGTTGGCACTGTTCTTCAACTTCTTAGCATACACACCGATTTGATCCAAGTTGGAGGCCAACTCCTTTTCCATTTCATCATCCTCACTGTCATTTTCAAACTGGTATCTTCTAGCAGCAGCCAAATCCTTTTCTCCCTTATACTTTTGGTAAACCTCGTTGTCGGTTGCGTTCAGGGTAATACCTTGCTTGAGTCTTTGTTCACTAGCGTACATTTCCTGCCTGTTTGTTTCACGCATGTACTTTTCTTGGGCCTTGGCATTCTTGATCTTTTCTTCCTGTTGTCTAAGTCTGGACTTCTTGTTGAATGGGTTACCTGCCGCTGGTACAAAGATTGATCTGTTCAATCTCTTCAACTCTCTGACCTTTTCGTCGGCAATCTGGGTCTGGGTATCTGCCAACAACAAGTTTTGTTCTGCAGAATACAATCTTTCACTTTGCGATCCGAGCATACCCATGGTGTTGGTGGCCAGGGCATCGGCCTCTTGTGCCATACGAAGCGTGTTTCTGGTCAGTGCCAACGATTCTTGCTTGACAAATCGGATGTCTTGTTTGATTGCATCGACTTCTTCGTCCTCAGAGTTGACTTCCACTTGCTCTTCTTCAATGTCCAAATTCAAGTCGTCGTCCTCTTCGTTCAAGTCTTCTGGCACAGCAGGTCTACGCGCTGGCTTGGTGCTTGTAAACTCTTGATTGGTAGGCATTCTGTTCAAGTCTAGAACAGATTCTTCATCTCTTGCGTGTGCGGAACGGGTGGATTTGGCGTATGGATCCCTCTTTGGCGGACCGCCAGCGCTACCGTTCCCTCCGTATGGATTTCTAGATCCAACACTGGCAGAACTACCGCCATATGGGCTCCTCTGAGCACCATTTGCACTGGTACCAGCACCAGCGCCAGCACCGTAGGGTCCACCTGCTCCCGCAGGTCCTCCGTATGGATTTCCACCGGCAGAGCCCCCGTTAGCGCCGTACGGATTGCCTCCAGCTCCTGGCGAAGGCCCACGTCCGCCATTTGGTTGGTTTCCCCCTTGAACCCCATATGGATTACCTCCTTGTCCACTCTGAGGGCCGTAAGGATTTCCCTGAGCATTTCCAAGGTGGGCGTATGGATTACTGGCGGACAACCCTGGCCTGTTCTGCAATCGTTCTTGAGCGTACTCTCTGAAAGCTCCAAACTTCTCGTCCCTAGCCAGGTGATCCGACTTAACAGAAACACCTAACCCACTCACGGTGTTGCTGAGTTCAGATTCACTAGGATCCTTCTTCTTGAACATATTCTTAATACCCATGTTGGCTGTTTCTCTATTACTTTTCGTCACGACTTCACACTTAGGCGAAGTCGCAGGCGCGCACATGTATTTGTGTCACGTGCCGTTTTACCTCTAGACGAGATTACAGACGACTTGGCAACAAGCGGATGGATGACGCTGGACGGTTGCAGATGCACGTATAAAAGGAGTTTGGTCTTATGTAAGACGCTTGCTCGTACGACTTCAAGTTTGCTGTATTCGTCTCTTGCAACTGAGCACGAGAAAATCGACCCCACCATTTTAAGCAAAAGATAAATTTGGCATCTCAAGACTATCAGTTATATTTAGGCAGGTGTGAGGGTGTCAGCACGTTGGACAAGATCTAGTTGGTTTCGTTCCTCTGTGACATCTGATTTCGAAGTGTGCTAAGAATAGAAAGCAATGGTTGCAAATCACGTGAGCAAACCTTGTTAACACTAGGGTCCTTGTTGCTAACCTCTGTTGCTCTGTATCTGTTCATATAAGTGGTTTCGACATGTAACCAATTATCGGAAACGTCAATTTAAAAATTTGAACAAGTACTAAGGAATCAAATTATTGAAAACTTGGGACACGCTGAAAATGCTCAATGCATGCAAGCAAGGCCAATGAACAAGGAAACACCATTTAAAGAATACCAGACCCTTATTACATGCAACCTTACAGGCAACCTTGGACTTACAATGTAGATAATGCAGCACACGGACGCTCAACCCATTGGATCCCCGAGAGATGATGAAATGTAGATGTTGTTTTGAGAAATGTACATAATTCCTTACACGATTTCAGAGTACTTATTTGAACAAAACAGGGCTATTCTAAACTGGAGTATTTCTTGTCCCGATCTTGAGCTAATAATTCAAAGTCACAAGTGCAGACTTTGCTTTCTAGGCGCAAACGGTACCCTTTGCGGAGTTTTCCGTCGCGAAGCCTCATGTTAAACCTGACTTCAAAGTTCATTATGACTCTCAAAAAAACTCGTAACGCCTGGGCAACCGTTGCAAACATATCCCTTGCGTATACCATATCCATAGTTAACGGTCCCAACGAATGCGGAACAATCAACGATCAAGGAGGGGAACGTCTGTCAGAGCTTGTGTGTGTTGAACCTGGTAAAGCCGGGTTCGGGGAAATGCGTCAAGCACTGCCGCATGAGCACGAAGAATATCTAAAGATGCTAACTACAGCAACGGCGATGCTAGCACTACAAAAGGCTCAAGTGCCTACCACACTACTCCCAATACTCTAATAACCACTTCCATCGTGCATTCCTTTGAGTCTATCCATCGAAAGTGCCATATTTTCTCTGCACTTAGATGTAGTCGTTCTTCAGCTCCCGGGGATTTATGGAGGGACTCCCTCCGGCCCGCTAAAAATATCCAGGAACATCGTGTACTCAAAGACCCTTCAACGGTATCTCAGCACCTATCCACTTGGCCAACTAAGAAGAAATGCCAATTGTAAGGACACTACAATGCATATGTGTGTACTTCACGCACAGGATTGCAGTTCTGCTTTGTATATTCGAAACAACACTCCTCAACCAGTTCCCCCACGTCCAAGAAACGCAATTAATTTTCTTTATTTTTTTTTGCGTAAGTCAGAAATCATATATAAACTACAGAATCGACCAACGAGGGTTTGAAATTTGGAACGCTAGACATGAGTGAGGAAATTAAGAAGAAACCAATCAATTTCTCCAACATTCTTTTAGGAGCAGGGTTGAACCTTGCGGAAGTGACCACCTTAGGTCAGCCATTGGAAGTTATCAAGACCACTATGGCTGCTAACAGATCGTTATCTATTGTCCAAGCCACCAAGCTTGTGTGGTCTCGTGGTGGGTTGCTTGGGTTCTACCAAGGGTTGATCCCGTGGGCATGGATTGAGGCTTCCACCAAGGGTGCCGTCTTGCTTTTTGTTTCTGCCGAGGCAGAATACAGATTCAAGACGTTGGGTGCCAGTAACTTTGTTGCTGGTATGATGGGAGGTGTTTCTGGTGGTTTGGTTCAATCCTACTTGACCATGGGTTTCTGTACCTGTATGAAGACTGTTGAAATCACCAGAAGCAAGCAAGCTGCTGCTCCTGGTGTTGTTCCCCAAACCACTTTCCAAGT
The DNA here is from genome assembly GCA_030556895.1 of Kodamaea jinghongensis. Taxonomy (NCBI): domain Eukaryota; kingdom Fungi; phylum Ascomycota; class Pichiomycetes; order Serinales; family Debaryomycetaceae; genus Kodamaea; species Kodamaea jinghongensis. Next base: position 7,229 of record JAKTUX010000032.1, on the reverse strand, counting down.
GTTCAAGGACATTTACAAGAAAGAGGGTATCCGTGGGATCAACAAGGGTGTCAATGCTGTTGCCATTAGACAGATGACCAACTGGGGTTCCAGATTCGGGTTCTCCAGATTGGCTGAAGAAGCTATCAGATCCTTGACCAACAAGGGCGAAGACCAAAAGTTGAATGCCGTCGAGAAGATTGCATCCTCTGTGATTGGTGGTGGTTTGTCTGCTTGGAACCAACCTATAGAAGTCATCAGAGTGGAAATGCAATCCAAGACAAACGATCCCAACAGACCAAAGAAGTTGGGTGTTGGTTCTGCCTTTGCTTACATCTACAAGAACAATGGTATCAAGGGTTTGTATAGAGGTGTTACCCCAAGAATCGGTTTGGGTGTCTGGCAAACCGTCTTCATGGTGGCCTTTGGTGATATCTTCAAGAGAATGTTGAACGCTGATGGTGCTGGTCATTAGCTACAGTTATGTTTAGGCGATAGAATATATATTCAAAAAGAACGAATCTGCATGACAGACTCATATATTTTTGCAGTAGAGGAGAATGCTCGTGGCCATCCCCATATGACTAGTTGAATAGAAGCGAATGTGGGATCTTTGATAGTCTTCAAAACATAACTAAAGAAAAAAGAAAACTGCATGGCAGTTTCATATGATACAATGGTGGAGAAGAGGTCGCCCACGGAGGACTACCTCGAATGACTAATGGAGTAGAAGCGAGTGTTGGCATTGTCTTTATACAATGCATTGCGCGGCTTGCTGGGAATAGAACGAGAGGTATCAAGTTCAGGTGTGATTGCCCATCCTGATTGCCGGCATGGAGGGTAAAGGGGTGGTATCTGAACATTTGCTCAAATGCTTTCCCGATACCGGTGCCTTGGATATTAAGAACAGATAGTTCTCTTTTTGCTTAATTAATTTAGAATGCTGTGGGTATTAAGGTTGCATTCTGTTGTGCCACTCCCGAGAGCAGAGGTAGATCTCATAATTGGCGATTGGCGCATTGACATTTTGGAATCAAACGGTGTGCCCTTAGGATGAGTTGGATCACCCAACGCACTAACTGAATTTGCCATTGCTCAGCAGTGTAAATGCAGGTTTGCAGTTGCGCTTGGATCTGTAATTGTTCGAAAATTGGCAGACTGTTCAGGTCGGCAGATCCTCGTCAAAACTAACTTGATGTGGTATAAATGTGGTAAGATTTTCAATCTGAAGGATTAATGGTGGTGCTTGCATCCCCATCTATCATAGCAGTACAAACCGATGATCGTCAAACCCAATCCTACACCTTGGACTTTTGTGAATTGCTTGTTCTCCCAAACAAAGGCAATCAAGATGATGATGATTCTCTTCAAGATGTTGGCAATGGAGTAGTTGATAGGAGACATAACACCCAAGATCTGGAATGCTAACAAGGTTTGGAAGAAGTGGGACAACCCGTTGATGATGACCAAAAATGACACGTAGGAGGAGATTTCGCTCAAGGAGAACTTGTTGTTGGTGAACTCGCTGATTACGTAGAAGGGCATGGTGAGAACAAAGCCAATCACCAGGCAGTAGAACAAGATAGTCAACTTGTCCACCTTCTTTTCGGACTTTTGGTTGGATGGTAACTTGTTTGAGTCTTCGATGGTGAGTCTCTTCTTTGCGAAAATGTTTTGCGAAACAAAGATCATCATGGAGATGAAGGCGTAGGTCAACCCCATGAGGTAGGCTCCAAAGGACAATGTATCAAAGTTGGTCTTTTTCTTGTAGCAGGTAAGCATGATACCCAAAACCAAAGGACATAAAGTCAAGTAAGTGATGTTTTTATACTTGATATTGTACATAGAACGGTAAATGACGACCGTTACAAGGGGAGATAATGCTTTAATGGTGTGCACCAAGGACACTGGGATCAAGGAAGTAGCTTTGTGGGACGTAATGTGGCCGATAAACTGGAAGCATCCCATTGGAAGCGTGGTGGTTATGACCAAATTGGTGGGGGTCAAAAAGCTCTTCAAGTCCAAGGGCGGCAAAACACCTTTTGGAAAATATGACTGTAATTCTTGCTTTTTCGATAATCCAAATAGTAAAACAATAGATAAAACGGAGTTCATTAAGAACTGCATCTGTGTTAAGGTGATTGGATACAGAAACTGGCTCAACACCATTTTCGTCAGGTTATTTGAAACAATTGAGCAAAAGTACCACATCAAACACATGACGGTCACCTTGACATCAATTGGGGGTATCAACTCCAGGATGCGGCTCGTGAGGCTACTGCTGCCGCTCGTGGGGAACTTCTTGAATTCTTGCACAGGAGTCGAGCTGTTTGAGACTGGTGGTGTTATTGGCATTTGAAACGTGCCAAAATGATTGCTCAAATTGATTCTCTTCCCAGGCTTGGGATGCTGGACGTCGTTCCCAAACAACTTGCTTAAGTTGGTGGACGAACTATTGGGGTTCACCTGTGAACTGAGTAATGGACGCGCCATTGTCGTAGTCATGATTTGCTATACAAAAACAAAACAACTGAGATTTGGTTGTTTTTATATCAGGCGCAATCTAAAAGAAACGTGGAAAAGAATTTTATTCCTTTTGCCTGTCAAACAAAAGAGAAAAGTATTCCACTTACCAGAGCTCAGAGAAAACCAGCGGGAAAACGTGTTTCGCTTCTTCTGCGGTGTTTTCTACGTTCTGAGTCCCTCATTCCGGTACTTCCTACTTGTATTGCTGCTGTCAATGCCACACTGCTCTCCCATTTCTCCTTTTCATCACGTTCGAGAAATCACCAAAGCTCACAATTTTTTTTAATCCAAATAGGAAATGCTTCTGCTGAAAACGTGAAGATCCATACAACAACACAATGCAATCTATTTATACTGTATCTAAATTTAATCTGAGATGATGGCGGGTTGTAGAGATGAAATGAGGAAGTTGAGTGATTTGGTCTAAACTTTAAACGGGCTACCTTGGCGAACCACCCCTTGAAAGGGAAAGTGGTCAGGCAGCAACGGGAGGTCAGGTGTGATGAGCAATGTAGGGATACAGTGGACCCCTCTCCGATGAGGGCTGCGTGGCTGAGCTCGGACTTGCTGTACCCCGTGCCTTAGCCAGCATGGCTGCTGAGACCATCCAGGGTGCCAGCGCTCGTTTTGAGCAGCGGAGTCGCCATGAGATCTAGCTTCGAGAGACAAGGGAGACTGAGCAAGTTCTGCCTGGATGCTCCTAACCGTGCTGTTACCAACTGGGATGTGCAATTGCTGGATTGGTTACTGTGCTGGTGCGTGGTTACTATCTACGAGAACCAGCAAAGCACCTCCGCAAGTTCTATTTGATAGTAAGGCATAATTAACGTTTATTGGGGAGACTTGGTGCTGATGTCCACCGTTTCCTTTGGGGTGATCCCAGTGCTTGCACTGAGATTATGTACCTGGGCTTGTTTCTGGAGGTCGCGGTCCCGCGGAGATCCCGATCGTAGGTGCTGCTACCACAAGCAAGCTAGCAGACTCCACTGTGTCCCTGTAGGTGGCTGATCTGGTGCATATCTTGTGTCCATGTTGGTCACTGATCTAGTGCACCTCCCCCTAATCTGTTGTTGCTACTGCAGTGAAATTCTGTCTGTCCAAAATGGGACTGATTTTATCTCTACAGACAATTTCATGATTCCTATTGTTATCGATTTCGTAATCCAGTCAACTCTCCGGGGGTGTAATTGGAGACCCTTAGGGCAGCAGCTTATCAATTAGGAAGCACCTCTGATTGTTCTCTGTTGCTGCTGCTTCACTTTGGAATTTGTGCTGTTGCAACAGCGGAGCCTGCTAATTATGCTAGTACCTCCCGTTGGGCAATACTCAAACAATCGCCCACCTGTAACGGGTCCTATCATTTCGGTCTTTAGTGATCTACACCTTATATGCTTTCGTCCTATCTTTTCTATACAACCTAATTGTCTTTTTTGCATTTTACGCTGGTCTGATCCTTCTATTGTCTCCAGTACTGCTGTTGAGTGAATTGGGGGTTTTGGAATCCCGTGTATTGAGGCTGTTGCTGCTGCAATGGCTGTTGATACTGGACAGTTTGAGCAGTGTACTGAGGAACCTGAGTTCCAAACCCAAATGAGGTGGCTTGTGCCTGGAGCGGCTGTTGGAATTGCGCTTGGTACTGTCCCTGTGGTTGCTGCATTTGCTGTGTGTGTTGCTGGAACTGTTGTGCATTCTGCGCCTGTGGTTGTGGTTGGGCCTGGGGTTGTCCTTGGGCCTGTCCCTGTGCTTGTGCTTGTTGCTGGTCCACAGGTACCGCTACGTTGGTGCTGAATGCCGTGGGTTGGCCGTACAAGCTCATGATGTTTTGCTTGGCTGTCTGCTGGGCAATCAACTGGGGGTTGCTTTGCTGCATCAACTGCTGCTGGTGTTGCGGGTTGGTAGGGTCCAAGTACTGCTGCCCATTGGAATCAATGTACGACACCTGGCCGGTGATGGGATCTGTGTACTGGTAAATCTGTGGAGTAGAAGCCGCTGCTGGTGGTGCCGCCCCGGTAATGGCGGCACTGATGCCAGTAGCAGCAGGAGCTTGTCCGTTCCACCAGTCTCCAGAGCTGCTGCTTGCCGCAGCAGTGCCTGTGGCAGCTGGCGCAACCCCAGTAGGTGTAGCGCCAATGGGTCTTCTAGGCAAGTCGGGAGGAATCTCGGTCTTTTGAGGATTAATCTTAGCATCCTCGTCTAATATGTCTAAAGCAGTCTCAATCACACCATCACTGAGTAACAAACTTTCTAATACCGCGTCTCTATCATTATATCCAAAGCCCATAATCTTGGACACTTGACTCTGGAACAATGTATTTTCAAATGTAGTCAACTTACGGTGTGACAACTTAGGGACATCTCTCAGTCTAGTCGAATTGGCACGAGATCTTCCTCCAGCTAGTGATCCCAGCCTGGATCTGCCGTATAAAGATCCCAGTCTAGATCTGCTTCCTTGAAAGTCATCATCGGAATATCTGGAGTATTTATCTTCGTAGTCGCTTGCAACTAGAGATTCATCCCTAAACTTGCCTAGGATGTACTTATCACGTAAGTATTCTTCGACAGCGTACGGATTGTCATCTGCATCGTACGGGAATGGTACTTTCTTTGGGTTCCACTTTTGCTTTGCCCTTTTGTTTCCGATTCTGCGGAGGTTATTAATCTTGTCGTCACTCCAGCTGTCTAAGGTAAGGGATAAGACCTTGGAAATCTTCTCATTGGGTGGTCCCAAGACCTTCTTGTGTGCCAGTGCACAGCGTCCACACAAGAACATACCCAAATTGTACGACGCCCATGTTGGGTGCGTAGAGCCACATTCACCACACTTGTTGTTGTTGCCACGACCGTTGATAAGCTCAATCAATTGCCTTTCGGTCTCTTTTTGTTGCCTCTTCGAAAACATAGGGCTTTGCAGGGGGGGTTGGAGCGTCGTATATATATCGGATGCTCGGTTTCAAATTCGCCTTTAAAATGATATCCTTGAAAATTCGGTCACGTGTCGGCCTTTCGCCCTGGTCTCTCTGCTCCGTCCTTTGGGACTAGTTGCAACTTACAAGGTCTTATTTCTGGCGTACTTACGACGTCGATGATAAGGCTAGGCAAATAACTGGTAAAGGGTGAAGATATTTCAGCTGAGTGGTGAAAAGTATGGTGACCCTTTGGCCTCAGCCTACTGCCGCAGCTATCACCTGCAGGCAGTAGCTGCAAATTGAGGCTACTACGAGCTCAAGAAATATTGTGAAGTGGTCTACTGCTGGAGGTATAGAAACAATGCTCTTAGGGTTTATGTAGTAATGGTGTCTTCGTTGTCCCAAATCCTTTGCTGCAATGCATACATATGTGCACCTGTTGGTCGCATACGTCAAATTAGAGCCAACTTTAAAACTGATCATACTATTGTGTATTTGAAAGTCGCCGTCAAAGCCACTTCTGGGTATTCTTTACGTAGGTACCGTAGGTTAGCATTTCGTACGGGTCTATTATACTAGTTATCAATCTATGCGTATACATTTGCAAGAAGTGCGAGTCCCAAAGGGCAGTTACAAAGGTAGTTTTAACTCGTGCTTCTTCCTCTGGCCCTCTATCGTGTCTATAATTACCGTATCCAACTCCACAACTACCTCTCCAATAAGGTCAGCCACAATGGCCTGCTTTGCTGCTTTCAAAATCTGTGCAGTGTCACCGTTTCTCGTCTCGCAGCTCTTGATAGACACATGAGGTGACAACTGAGTTACTTTTCCCATGGATTCTAATTTTAAAGACTCGAAATTCAGACGTACCATTTGGTATAACTCTCCTAGTAACATTTTCAGGTGCTTGTCTACTTGTATGTTGGCCGCTACAAATGCTGAGGATGGAGTAAAGTATGCGTTGAGCTGAGGCTCTACTTTAAGGCACAAGCTCTTCCTGGCACTTCCCAATTTGGCTCCCAAAAGCTTTTCCAATGTCTTATTGCTGTTCATCTGTTGTTCGTTCTGTTTTATCAACAGTTTGTGGATCTTCAACCTAGATACACTTGCACGTATGTTCTCCACAAACCTGTCGATCTGCTCTGGAGATCCTCGAACGTTGGGGAATATAGTCAAATGGTAGCCCAAGTCTAGGTCTAGTGCGTTCTTCCAGCTGTTTGGGTTTGGTGATAATTGAGTTACTCGGTCGGCTGCCTGAAGAAGCTTTAAGTGGGTCGTTCGACTGGCTTTCCATGGAAGGTAAATGAATGCAGTAGTTTGTTGAAGCATGTTGTTGGAGTAGTTTAACAGGTACAAATGAAGGTTGCTTACGTCTGAAGGAATGAGTTCGGTGGGAGAGAAGTCGTGTGCTTGGTCGTGCTCTGAATCGGGGTCGGAATCTTCTGATGAGTAGCCTTGGATGTAATTCATAATGTTCAGATGTGCGCGTCCCAATATCGATTTACACTCTGATTGTTAACGGGACCAGCAAAACTAGAAATCATTTATCTCGAGACCTCAGCCTGCAATGAGGAACTAACAACCATGTACACGCTACAGCAGTAAAACCTGTAGACCTCAAATTGAGTGACGCTGGAGATGGTCATGCCCATTTAAAGGCTCAATTCAACAAAACTTATGTAAAGTCCGTGATAGTTTAGTGGCTAGAATTACCGCTTGTCGCGCGGTAGACCGGGGTTCAATTCCCCGTCGCGGAGCTTTTAGCGCAAATGGTTTAGTGGTAAAATCCAACGTTGCCATCGTTGGGCCCCCGGTTCG